>CAMZJU010000040.1:0-257701 GCA_947311025.1 Lypha dubia
CTTTTTTTGGCCAATTTGGAGAAGGTGTGATTACTCGGGAACGGCTCGTAAGATTTTTGATGTTTTTTCCAGGAAAAATCAGCAACGCTTTTTTTGGCCAATTTGGAGAAGGTGTTATTACTCGGGAACGGCTCGTAAGATTTTTAGTGTATTTTCCAGGAAAAATCAACAACGCTTTTTTTTGGCCAATTTGGAGAAGGTGTGATTACTCGGGAACGGCTCGTAGGATTTTTAGTGTATTTTCCAGGAAAAATCAGCAACGCTTTTTTTTTGGCCAATTTGGAGAAGGTGTGATTACTCGGGAACGGCTCGTAGGATTTTTAGTGTATTTTCCAGGAAAAATCAGCAACGCTTTTTTTTGGCCAATTTGGAGAAGGTGTGATTACTCGGGAACGGCTCGTAGGATTTTTAGTGTATTTTCCAGGAAAAATCAGCAAGGTTTTTTTTTGGCCAATTTGGAGAAGGTGTGATTACTCGGGAACGGCTCGTAGGATTTTTAGTGTATTTTCCAGGAAAAATCAGCAACGCTTTTTTTGGCCAATTTGGAGAAGATGGGATTACTCGGGAACGGCTCGTAAGATTTTTAGTGTATTTTCCAGGAAAAATCAACAACGCTTTTTTTTGCCAATTTGGAGAAGGTGTGATTACTCGGGAACGGCTCGTAGGTTTTTTAGTGTATTTTCCAGGAAAAATGTGCAACGCTTTTTTTTCTAATTTGGAGAAGATGGGATTACTCGGGAACGGCTCGTAGGTTTTTTAGTGTAATTTCCAGGAAAAATCAGCAACGCTTTTTTTGGCCAATTTGGAGAAGGTGTGATTACTCGGGAACGGCTCGTAGGATTTTTAGTGTATTTTCCAGGAAAAATCAACAACGCTTTTTTTGGCCAATTTGGAGAAGCTGTGATTACTCGGGAACGGCTCGTAGGATTTTTAGTGTATTTTCCAGGAAAAATCAACAACGCTTTTTTTGGCCAATTTGGAGAAGGTGTGATTACTCGGGAACGGCTCGTAGGATTTTTAGTGTATTTTCCAGGAAAAATCAGCAACGCTTTTTTTGGCCAATTTGGAGAAGATGGGATTACTCGGGAACGGCTCGTAAGATTTTTAGTGTATTTTCCAGGAAAAATCAACAACGCTTTTTTTTGCCAATTTGGAGAAGGTGTGATTACTCGGGAACGGCTCGTAGGTTTTTTAGTGTATTTTCCAGGAAAAATGTGCAACGCTTTTTTTTCTAATTTGGAGAAGATGGGATTACTCGGGAACGGCTCGTAGGTTTTTTAGTGTAATTTCCAGGAAAAATCAGCAACGCTTTTTTTGGCCAATTTGGAGAAGGTGTGATTATTCGGGAACGGCTCGTAGGATTTTTAGTGTATTTTCCAGGAAAAATCAGCAACGCTTTTTTTGGCCAATTTGGATAAGGTGTGATTACTCGGGAACGGCTCGTAGGATTTTTGATGTTTTTTCCAGGAAAAATCAGCAACGCTTTTTTTTTGCTAATTCGGAGAAGATGGGATTACTCGGGAACGGCTCGTAGGTTTTTTAGTGTATTTTTCAGGAAAAATCAGTAACGCTTTTTTTTTGCCAATTTGGAGAAGATGGGATTACTCGGGAACTGCTCGTAAGATTTTTGATGTATTTTCCAGGAAAAATCAGCAACGCTTTTTTTGGCCAATTTGGAGAAGATGGGATTACTCGGGAACGGCTCGTAGGTTTTTTAGTGTATTTTCCAGGAAAAATCAGCAACGCTTTTTTTGGCCAATTTGGAGAAGGTGTGATTACTCGGGAACGGCTCGTAAGATTTTTGATGTTTTTTCCAGGAAAAATCAGCAACGCTTTTTTTGGCCAATTTGGAGAAGGTGTGATTACTCGGGAACGGCTCGTAAGATTTTTAGTGTATTTTCCAGGAAAAATCAACAACGCTTTTTTTTGGCCAATTTGGAGAAGGTGTGATTACTCGGGAACGGCTCGTAGGATTTTTAGTGTATTTTCCAGGAAAAATCAGCAACGCTTTTTTTTTGGCCAATTTGGAGAAGGTGTGATTACTCGGGAATGGCTCGTAGCATTTTTAGTGTATTTTCCAGGAAAAATCAGCAACGCTTTTTTTTGGCCAATTTGGAGAAGGTGTGATTACTCGGGAACGGCTCGTAGGATTTTTAGTGTATTTTCCAGGAAAAATCAGCAAGGTTTTTTTTTGGCCAATTTGGAGAAGGTGTGATTACTCGGGAACGGCTCGTAGGATTTTTAGTGTATTTTCCAGGAAAAATCAGCAACGCTTTTTTTGGCCAATTTGGAGAAGATGGGATTACTCGGGAACGGCTCGTAAGATTTTTAGTGTATTTTCAAGGAAAAATCAACAACGCTTTTTTTTGCCAATTTGGAGAAGGTGTGATTACTCGGGAACGGCTCGTAGGTTTTTTAGTGTATTTTCCAGGAAAAATGTGCAACGCTTTTTTTCTAATTTGGAGAAGATGGGATTACTCGGGAACGGCTCGTAGGTTTTTTAGTGTAATTTCCAGGAAAAATCAGCAACGCTTTTTATGGCCAATTTGGAGAAGGTGTGATTACTCGGGAACGGCTCGTAGGATTTTTAGTGCATTTTCCAGGAAAAATCAACAACGCTTTTTTTGGCCAATTTGGAGAAGCTGTGATTACTCGGGAACGGCTCGTAGGATTTTTAGTGTATTTTCCAGGAAAAATCAACAACGCTTTTTTTGGCCAATTTGGAGAAGGTGTGATTACTCGGGAACGGCTCGTAGGATTTTTAGTGTATTTTCCAGGAAAAATCAGCAACGCTTTTTTTGGCCAATTTGGAGAAGATGGGATTACTCGGGAACGGCTCGTAAGATTTTTAGTGTATTTTCCAGGAAAAATCAACAACGCTTTTTTTTGCCAATTTGGAGAAGGTGTGATTACTCGGGAACGGCTCGTAGGTTTTTTAGTGTATTTTCCAGGAAAAATGTGCAACGCTTTTTTTTCTAATTTGGAGAAGATGGGATTACTCGGGAACGGCTCGTAGGTTTTTTAGTGTAATTTCCAGGAAAAATCAGCAACGCTTTTTTTGGCCAATTTGGAGAAGGTGTGATTATTCGGGAACGGCTCGTAGGATTTTTAGTGTATTTTCCAGGAAAAATCAGCAACGCTTTTTTTGGCCAATTTGGATAAGGTGTGATTACTCGGGAACGGCTCGTAGGATTTTTGATGTTTTTTCCAGGAAAAATCAGCAACGCTTTTTTTTTGCTAATTCGGAGAAGATGGGATTACTCGGGAACGGCTCGTAGGTTTTTTAGTGTATTTTTCAGGAAAAATCAGCAACGCTTTTTTTTTGCCAATTTGGAGAAGATGGGATTACTCGGGAACTGCTCGTAAGATTTTTGATGTATTTTCCAGGAAAAATCAGCAACGCTTTTTTTGGCCAATTTGGAGAAGATGGGATTACTCGGGAACGGCTCGTAGGTTTTTTAGTGTATTTTCCAGGAAAAATCAGCAACGCTTTTTTTGGCCAATTTGGAGAAGGTGTGATTACTCGGGAACGGCTCGTAAGATTTTTGATGTTTTTTCCAGGAAAAATCAGCAACGCTTTTTTTGGCCAATTTGGAGAAGGTGTGATTAGTCGGGAACGGCTCGTAAGATTTTTAGTGTATTTTCCAGGAAAAATCAACAACGCTTTTTTTTGGCCAATTTGGAGAAGGTGTGATTACTCGGGAACGGCTCGTAAGATTTTTAGTGTATTTTCCAGGAAAAATCAACAACGCTTTTTTTTGGCCAATTTGGAGAAGGTGTGATTACTCGGGAACGGCTCGTAGGATTTTTAGTGTATTTTCCAGGAAAAATCAGCAACGCTTTTTTTTTGGCCAATTTGGAGAAGGTGTGATTACTCGGGAACGGCTCGTAGGATTTTTAGTGTATTTTCCAGGAAAAATCAGCAACGCTTTTTTTTGGCCAATTTGGAGAAAGTGTGATTACTCGGGAACGGCTCGTAAGATTTTTAGTGTATTTTCCAGGAAAAATCAGCAACGCTTTTTTTTGGCCAATTTGGAGAAGGTGTGATTACTCGGGAACGGCTCGTAGGTTTTTTAGTGTATTTTCCAGGAAAAATCAGCAACGCTTTTTTTGGCCAATTTGGAGAAGGTGTGATTACTCGGGAACGGCTCGTAGGTTTTTTAGTGTATTTTCCAGGAAATAACAACGCTTTTTTTGGCCAATTTGGAGAAGGTGTGATTACTCGGGAACGGCTCATAAAATTTTTAATATATTTTCCAGGAAAAATTAGCAACACTTTTTTTTCTAATTTAGAGAAGATGGGATTACTCGGGAACGGCTCGTAAGATTTTTAGTGTATTTTCCAGGAAAAATCAGCAACGCTTTTTTTGGCCAATTTGGAGAAGGTGTGATTACTCGGGAACGGCTCGTAGGATTTTTAGTGTATTTTCCAGGAAAAATCAGCAACGCTTTTTTTGCCAATTTGGAGAAGGTGTGATTACTCGGGAACGGCTCGTAGGATTTTTAATATATTTTCCAGGAAAAATCAACAACGCTTTTTTTGGCCAATTTGGAGAAGGTGTGATTACTCGGGAACTGCTCGTAGGATTTTTAGTGTATTTTCCAGGAAAAATCAACAACGCTTTTTTTGGCCAATTTGGAGAAGGTGTGATTACTCGGGAACGGCTCGTAGGATTTTTGATGTTTTTTCCAGGAAAAATCAGCAACGCTTTTTTTTCTAATTTGGAGAAGATGGGATTACTCGGGAACGGCTCGTAGGATTTTTAGTGTATTTTCCAGGAAAAATCAACAACGCTTTTTTTGGCCAATTTGGAGAAGGTGTGATTACTCGGAAACGGCTCGTAAGATTTTTAGTGTTTTTTCCAGGAAAAATCAGCAAGGTTTTTTTTTGGCCAATTTGGAGAAGGTGTGATTACTCGGGAACGGCTCGTAGGATTTTTAGTGTATTTTCCAGGAAAAATCAGCAAGGTTTTTTTTTGGCCAATTTGGAGAAAGTGTGATTACTCGGGAACGGCTCGTAGGTTTTTTAGTGTATTTTCCAGGAAAAATCAGCAACGCTTTTTTTGGCCAATTTGGAGAAAGTGTGATTACTCGGGAACGGCTCGTAGGTTTTTTAGTGTATTTTCCAGGAAAAATCAGCAACGCTTTTTTTGGCCAATTTGGAGAAGGTGTGATTACTCGGGAACTGCTCGTAGGATTTTTAGTGTATTTTCCAGGAAAAATCAACAACGCTTTTTTTGGCCAATTTGGAGAAGGTGTGATTACTCGGAAACGGCTCGTAAGATTTTTAGTGTATTTTCCAGGAAAAATCAGCAACGCTTTTTTTGGCCAATTTGGAGAAGGTGTGATTACTCGGGAACGGCTCGTAGGATTTTTAGTGTATTTTTCAGGAAAAATCAGCAACGCTTTTTTTGGCCAATTTGGAGAAGGTGTGATTACTCGGGAACGGCTCGTAGGATTTTAAGTGTATTTTCCAGGAAAAATCAGCAAGGTTTTTTTTTTGGCCAATTTGGAGAAGGTGTGATTACTCGGGAACGGCTCGTAAGATTTTTAGTGTATTTTCCAGGAAAAATCAGCAACGCTTTTTTTGGCCAATTTGGAGAAGATGGGATTACTCGGGAACGGCTCGTAGGTTTTTTAGTGTATTTTCCAGGAAAAATGTGCAACGCTTTTTTTGGCCAATTTGGAGAAGGTGTGATTACTCGGGAACGGCTCGTAGGATTTTTAGTGTATTTTCCAGGAAAAATCAGCAACGCTTTTTTTGGCCAATTTGGAGAAGGTGTGATTACTCGGGAACGGCTCGTAAGATTTTTGATGTTTTTTCCAGGAAAAATCAGCAACGCTTTTTTTGGCCAATTTGGAGAAGGTGTGATTACTCGGGAACGGCTCGTAGGATTTTTAGTGTATTTTCCAGGAAAAATCAGCAACGCTTTTTTTTGCCAATTTGGAGAAGGTGTGATTACTCGGGAACGGCTCGTAGGATTTTTAGTGTATTTTCAAGGAAAAATCAGCAACGCTTTTTTTGGCCAATTTGGAGAAGCTGTGATTACTCGGGAACGGCTCGTAGGATTTTTAGTGTATTTTCCAGGAAAAATCAGCAACGCTTTTTTTGGCCAATTTGGAGAAGGTGTGATTACTCGGGAACTGCTCGTAGGATTTTTAGTGTATTTTCCAGGAAAAATCAGCAACGCTTTTTTTTGGCCAATTTGGAGAAGGTGTGATTACTCGGGAACGGCTCGTAGGTTTTTTAGTGTATTTTCCAGGAAAAATCAGCAACGCTTTTTGTGGCCAATTTGGAGAAGGTGTGATTACTCGGGAACGGCTCGTAGGATTTTTAGTGTTTTTTCCAGGAAAAATCAGCAATGCTTTTTTTTGCCAATTTGGAGAAGATGGGATTACTCGGGAACGGCTCGTAGGATTTTTAGTGTATTTTCCAGGAAAAATCAACAACGCTTTTTTTTCTAATTTGGATAAGGTGTGATTACTCGGGAACGGCTCGTAGGATTTTAAGTGTATTTTCCAGGAAAAATCAGCAACGCTTTTTTTTCTAATTTGGAGAATATGGGATTACTCGGGAACGGCTCGTAGGATTTTTGATGTATTTTCCAGGAAAAATCAACAACGCTTTTTTTTGGCCAATTTGGAGAAGATGGGATTACTCGGGAACGGCTCATAAGATTTTTGATGTTTTTTCCAGGAAAAATCAGCAACGCTTTTTTTGGCCAATTTGGAGATGGTGTGATTACTCGGGAACGGCTCGTAGGATTTTTGATGTAATTTCCAGGAAAAATCAACAACGCTTTTTTTTGGCCAATTTGGAGAAGGTGTGATTACTCCGGAACGGCTCGTAGGATTTTTAGTGTATTTTCCATGAAAAATCAGCAACGCTTTTTTTTCTAATTTGGAGAAGATGGGATTACTCGGGAACGGCTCGTAGGTTTTTTAGTGTATTTTCCAGGAAAAATCAGCAACGCTTTTTTTGGCCAATTTGGAGAAGGTGTGATTACTCGGGAACGGCTCGTAAGATTTTTGATGTTTTTTCCAGGAAAAATCAGCAACGCTTTTTTTTGGCCAATTTGGAGAAGGTGTGATTACTCGGAAACGGCTCGTAAGATTTTTAGTGTATTTTCCAGGAAAAATCAGCAACGCTTTTTTTTGGCCAATTTGGAGAAGATGGGATTACTCGGGAACGGCTCGTAGGATTTTTGATGTTTTTTCCAGGAAAAATCAGCAACGCTTTTTTTTGGCCAATTTGGAGAAGATGGGATTACTCGGGAACGGCTCGTAGGTTTTTTAGTGTATTTTCCAGGAAAAATCAGCAACGCTTTTTTTGGCCAATTTGGAGAAGATGTGATTACTCGGGAACGGCTCGTAAGATTTTTAGTGTATTTTCCAGGAAAAATCAGCAACGCTTTTTTTGGCCAATTTGGAGAAGGTGTGATTACTCGGGAACGGCTCGTAGGATTTTTAGTGTATTTTCCAGGAAAAATCAGCAACGCTTTTTTTGGCCAATTTGGAGAAGGTGTGATTACTCGGGAACGGCTCGTAGGATTTTTAGTGTATTTTCCAGGAAAAATCAGCAACGCTTTTTTTTGGCCAATTTGGAGAAGATGGGATTACTCGGGAACGGCTCATAAAATTTTTAGTGTATTTTCCAGGAAAAATCAGCAACGCTTTTTTTTGGCCAATTTGGAGAAGATGGGATTACTCGGGAACGGCTCGTAGGTTTTTTAGTGTATTTTCCAGGAAAAATGTGCAACGCTTTTTTTGGCCAATTTGGAGAAGGTGTGATTACTCGGGAACGGCTCGTAGGTTTTTTAGTGTATTTTCCAGGAAAAATCAGCAACGCTTTTTGTGGCCAATTTGGAGAAGGTGTGATTACTCGGGAACGGCTCGTAGGATTTTTAGTGTTTTTTCCAGGAAAAATCAGCAACGCTTTTTTTTGCCAATTTGGAGAAGATGGGATTACTCGGGAACGGCTCGTAGGATTTTTAGTGTATTTTCCAGGAAAAATCAACAACGCTTTTTTTTTCTAATTTGGATAAGGTGTGATTACTCGGGAACGGCTCGTAGGATTTTAAGTGTATTTTCCAGGAAAAATCAGCAACGCTTTTTTTTCTAATTTGGAGAAGATGGGATTACTCGGGAACGGCTCGTAGGATTTTTGATGTATTTTCCAGGAAAAATCAGCAACGCTTTTTTTGGCCAATTTGGAGAAGGTGTGATTACTCGGGAACGGCTCGTAAGATTTTTAGTGTATTTTCCAGGAAAAATCAGCAACGCTTTTTTTGGCCAATTTGGAGAAGGTGTGATTACTCGGGAACGGCTCGTAGGATTTTTAGTGTATTTTCCAGGAAAAATCAGCAACGCTTTTTTTGGCCAATTTGGAGAAGGTGTGATTACTCGGGAACGGCTCGTAGGATTTTTAGTGTATTTTCCAGGAAAAATCAGCAACGCTTTTTTTTGGCCAATTTGGAGAAGATGGGATTACTCGGGAACGGCTCATAAAATTTTTAGTGTATTTTCCAGGAAAAATCAGCAACGCTTTTTTTGGCCAATTTGGAGAAGGTGTGATTACTCGGGAACGGCTCGTAGGATTTTTAGTGTATTTTCCAGGAAAAATCAGCAATGCTTTTTTTGGCCAATTTGGAGAAGGTGTGATTACTCGGGAACGGCTCGTAAGATTTTTGATGTTTTTTCCAGGAAAAATCAGCAAGGTTTTTTTTTGGCCAATTTGGAGAAGGTGTGATTACTCGGGAACGGCTCGTAGGATTTTTAGTGTATTTTCCAGGAAAAATCAGCAAGGTTTTTTTTTGGCCAATTTGGAGAAAGTGTGATTACTCGGGAACGGCTCGTAGGTTTTTTAGTGTATTTTCCAGGAAAAATCAGCAACGCTTTTTTTGGCCTATTTGGAGAAGGTGTGATTACTCGGGAACTGCTCGTAGGATTTTTAGTGTATTTTCCAGGAAAAATCAACAACGCTTTTTTTGGCCAATTTGGAGAAGGTGTGATTACTCGGAAACGGCTCGTAAGATTTTTAGTGTATTTTCCAGGAAAAATCAGCAACGCTTTTTTTGGCCAATTTGGAGAAGGTGTGATTACTCGGGAACGGCTCGTAGGATTTTTAGTGTATTTTTCAGGAAAAATCAGCAACGCTTTTTTTGGCCAATTTGGAGAAGGTGTGATTACTCGGGAACGGCTCGTAGGATTTTAAGTGTATTTTCCAGGAAAAATCAGCAAGGTTTTTTTTTGGCCAATTTGGAGAAGGTGTGATTACTCGGGAACGGCTCGTAAGATTTTTAGTGTATTTTCCAGGAAAAATCAGCAACGCTTTTTTTGGCCAATTTGGAGAAGATGGGATTACTCGGGAACGGCTCGTAGGTTTTTTAGTGTATTTTCCAGGAAAAATGTGCAACGCTTTTTTTGGCCAATTTGGAGAAGGTGTGATTACTCGGGAACGGCTCGTAGGATTTTTAGTGTATTTTCCAGGAAAAATCAGCAACGCTTTTTTTGGCCAATTTGGAGAAGGTGTGATTACTCGGGAACGGCTCGTAAGATTTTTGATGTTTTTTCCAGGAAAAATCAGCAACGCTTTTTTTGGCCAATTTGGAGAAGGTGTGATTACTCGGGAACGGCTCGTAGGATTTTTAGTGTATTTTCCAGGAAAAATCAGCAACGCTTTTTTTTGCCAATTTGGAGAAGGTGTGATTACTCGGGAACGGCTCGTAGGATTTTTAGTGTATTTTCAAGGAAAAATCAGCAACGCTTTTTTTGGCCAATTTGGAGAAGCTGTGATTACTCGGGAACGGCTCGTAGGATTTTTAGTGTATTTTCCAGGAAAAATCAGCAACGCTTTTTTTGGCCAATTTGGAGAAGGTGTGATTACTCGGGAACTGCTCGTAGGATTTTTAGTGTATTTTCCAGGAAAAATCAGCAACGCTTTTTTTTTGGCCAATTTGGAGAAGGTGTGATTACTCGGGAACGGCTCGTAGGTTTTTTAGTGTATTTTCCAGGAAAAATCAGCAACGCTTTTTGTGGCCAATTTGGAGAAGGTGTGATTACTCGGGAACGGCTCGTAGGATTTTTAGTGTTTTTTCCAGGAAAAATCAGCAACGCTTTTTTTTGCCAATTTGGAGAAGATGGGATTACTCGGGAACGGCTCGTAGGATTTTTAGTGTATTTTCCAGGAAAAATCAACAACGCTTTTTTTTCTAATTTGGATAAGGTGTGATTACTCGGGAACGGCTCGTAGGATTTTAAGTGTATTTTCCAGGAAAAATCAGCAACGCTTTTTTTTCTAATTTGGAGAAGATGGGATTACTCGGGAACGGCTCGTAGGATTTTTGATGTATTTTCCAGGAAAAATCAACAACGCTTTTTTTTGGCCAATTTGGAGAAGATGGGATTACTCGGGAACGGCTCATAAGATTTTTGATGTTTTTT
Source organism: Lypha dubia (assembly GCA_947311025.1). Lineage (NCBI taxonomy): Eukaryota > Metazoa > Arthropoda > Insecta > Diptera > Tachinidae > Lypha > Lypha dubia. Next base: position 10,444 of record CAMZJU010000040.1, read on the forward strand.
CCAGGAAAAATCAGCAACGCTTTTTTTGGGCAATTTGGAGATGGTGTGATTACTCGGGAACGGCTCGTAGGATTTTTGATGTAATTTCCAGGAAAAATCAACAACGCTTTTTTTTGGCCAATTTGGAGAAGGTGTGATTACTCCGGAACGGCTCGTAGGATTTTTAGTGTATTTTCCAGGAAAAATCAGCAACGCTTTTTTTTCTAATTTGGAGAAGATGGGATTACTCGGGAACGGCTCGTAGGTTTTTTAGTGTATTTTCCAGGAAAAATCAGCAACGCTTTTTTTGGCCAATTTGGAGAAGGTGTGATTACTCGGGAACGGCTCGTAAGATTTTTGATGTTTTTTCCAGGAAAAATCAGCAACGCTTTTTTTTGGCCAATTTGGAAAAGGTGTGATTACTCGGAAACGGCTCGTAAGATTTTTAGTGTATTTTCCAGGAAAAATCAGCAACGCTTTTTTTTGGCCAATTTGGAGAAGATGGGATTACTCGGGAACGGCTCGTAGGATTTTTGATGTTTTTTCCAGGAAAAATCAGCAACGCTTTTTTTTGGCCAATTTGGAGAAGATGGGATTACTCGGGAACGGCTCGTAGGTTTTTTAGTGTATTTTCCAGGAAAAATCAGCAACGCTTTTTTTGGCCAATTTGGAGAAGGTGTGATTACTCGGGAACGGCTCGTAAGATTTTTAGTGTATTTTCCAGGAAAAATCAGCAACGCTTTTTTTGGCCAATTTGGAGAAGGTGTGATTACTCGGGAACGGCTCGTAGGATTTTTAGTGTATTTTCCAGGAAAAATCAGCAACGCTTTTTTTGGCCAATTTGGAGAAGGTGTGATTACTCGGGAACGGCTCGTAGGATTTTTAGTGTATTTTCCAGGAAAAATCAGCAACGCTTTTTTTTGGCCAATTTGGAGAAGATGGGATTACTCGGGAACGGCTCATAAAATTTTTAGTGTATTTTCCAGGAAAAATCAGCAACGCTTTTTTTTGGCCAATTTGGAGAAGGTGTGATTACTCGGGAACGGCTCGTAGGATTTTTGATGTTTTTTCCAGGAAAAATCAGCAACGCTTTTTTTTGGCCAATTTGGAGAAGATGGGATTACTCGGGAACGGCTCGTAGGTTTTTTAGTGTATTTTCCAGGAAAAATGTGCAACGCTTTTTTTGGCCAATTTGGAGAAGATGGGATTACTCGGGAACGGCTCGTAGGTTTTTTACTGTATTTTCCAGGAAAACTCAGCAACGCTTTTTTTTGGCCAATTTGGAGAAGATGGGATTACTCGGGAACGGCTCGTAAGATTTTTGATGTTTTTTCCAGGAAAAATCAGCAACGCTTTTTTTTGGCCAATTTGGAGAAGGTGTGATTACTCGGGAACGGCTCGTAGGATTTTTAGTGTATTTTCCAGGAAAAATCAGCAACGCTTTTTTTGGCCAATTTGGAGAAGGTGTGATTACTCGGGAACGGCTCGTAGGTTTTTTAGTGTATTTTAAAGGAAAAATCAGCAACGCTTTTTTTGGCCAATTTGGAGAAGGTGTGATTACTCGGAAACGGCTCGTAGGATTTTTAGTGTATTTTCCAGGAAAAATCAGCAACGCTTTTTTTTCTAATTTGGAGAAGGTGTGATTACTCGGAAACGGCTCGTAGGTTTTTTAGTGTATTTTCCAGGAAAAATCAGCAACGCTTTTTTTTGGCCAATTTGGAGAAGGTGTGATTACTCGGGAACGGCTCGTAGGTTTTTTAGTGTATTTTCCAGGAAAAATCAGCAACGCTTTTTTTTGGCCAATTTGGAGAAGGTGTGATTACTCGGGAACTGCTCGTAGGATTTTTAGTGTATTTTCCAGGAAAAATCAGCAACGCTTTTTTTTCTAATTTGGAGAAGATGGGATTACTCGGGAACGGCTCGTAGGATTTTTAGTGTAATTTCCAGGAAAAATCAGCAAGGTTTTTTTTTGGCCAATTTGGAGATGGTGTGATTACTCGGGAACGGCTCGTAGGATTTTTAGTGTATTTTCCAGGAAAAATCAGCAACGCTTTTTTTTCCAATTTGGAGAAGATGGGATTACTCGGGAACGGCTCGTAGGATTTTAAGTGTATTTTCCAGGAAAAATCAACAACGCTTTTTTTTCTAATTTGGAGAAGATGGGATTACTCGGGAACGGCTCGTAAGATTTTTAGTGTATTTTCCAGGAAAAATCAGCAACGCTTTTTTTGGCCAATTTGGAGAAGGTGTGATTACTCGGGAACGGCTCGTAAGATTTTTAGTGTATTTTCCAGGAAAAATGTGCAACGCTTTTTTTGGCCAATTTGGAGAAGGTGTGATTACTCGGGAACGGCTCGTAGGATTTTTAGTGTATTTTCCAGGAAAAATGTGCAACGCTTTTTTTTGCCAATTTGGAGAAGGTGTGATTACTCGGGAACGGCTCGTAGGATTTTTGATGTTTTTTCCAGGAAAAATCAGCAACGCTTTTTTTTCTAATTTGGAGAAGGTGTGATTACTCGGGAACGGCTCGTAGGATTTTAAGTGTATTTTCAAGGAAAAATCAGCAACGCTTTTTTTGGCCAATTTGGAGAAGCTGTGATTACTCGGGAACGGCTCGTAGGATTTTTAGTGTATTTTCCAGGAAAAATCAGCAACGCTTTTTTTGGCCAATTTGGAGAAGATGGGATTACTCGGGAACTGCTCGTAGGATTTTTAGTGTATTTTCCAGGAAAAATCAACAACGCTTTTTTTTCTAATTTGGAGAAGATGGGATTACTCGGGAACGGCTCGTAAGATTTTTAGTGTATTTTCCAGGAAAAATCAGCAACGCTTTTTTTGGCCAATTTGGAGAAGGTGTGATTACTCGGGAACGGCTCGTAGGATTTTTAGTGTATTTTCCAGGAAAAATGTGCAACGCTTTTTTTTGCCAATTTGGAGAAGGTGTGATTACTCGGGAACGGCTCGTAAGATTTTTAGTGTATTTTCCAGGAAAAATGTGCAACGCTTTTTTTGGCCAATTTGGAGAAGGTGTGATTACTCGGGAACGGCTCGTAGGATTTTTAGTGTATTTTCCAGGAAAAATCAGCAACGCTTTTTTTGGCCAATTTGGAGAAGGTGTGATTACTCGGGAACGGCTCGTAGGATTTTTAGTGTATTTTCCAGGAAAAATCAGCAAGGTTTTTTTTTGGCCAATTTGGAGAAGGTGTGATTACTCGGGAACGGCTCATAAAATTTTTAATATATTTTCCAGGAAAAATCAACAACGCTTTTTTTTGCCAATTTGGAGAAGGTGTGATTACTCGGGAACGGCTCGTAGGATTTTTAGTGTATTTTCCAGGAAAAATCAGCAACGCTTTTTTTGGCCAATTTGGAGAAGCTGTGATTACTCGGGAATGGCTCGTAAGATTTTTAGTGTATTTTCCAGGAAAAATCAACAACGCTTTTTTTGGCCAATTTGGAGAAGATGTGATTACTCGGGAACTGCTCGTAGGGTTTTTAGTGTATTTTCCAGGAAAAATCAGCAACGCTTTTTTTTCTAATTTGGAGAAGGTGTGATTACTCGGGAACGGCTCGTAGGATTTTTGATGTTTTTTCCAGGAAAAATCAGCAACGCTTTTTTTGGCCAATTTGGAGAAGGTGTGATTACTCGGGAACGGCTCGTAGGATTTTTAGTGTATTTTCCAGGAAAAATCAGCAACGCTTTTTTTTTGGCCAATTTGGAGAAGGTGTGATTACTCGGGAACGGCTCGTAAGATTTTTAGTGTATTTTCCAGGAAAAATCAGCAACGCTTTTTTTGGCCAATTTGGAGAAGGTGTGATTACTCGGGAACGGCTCGTAAGATTTTTGATGTTTTTTCCAGGAAAAATCAGCAACGCTTTTTTTGGCCAATTTGGAGAAGGTGTGATTACTCGGGAACGGCTCGTAAGATTTTTGATGTTTTTTCCAGGAAAAATGTGCAACGCTTTTTTTTTGCCAATTTGGATAAGGTGTGATTACTCGGGAACGGCTCGTAGGATTTTTAGTGTATTTTCCAGGAAAAATCAGCAACGCTTTTTTTTGCCAATTTGGAGAAGGTGTGATTACTCGGGAACTGCTCGTAGGATTTTTAGTGTATTTTCCAGGAAAAATCAGCAACGCTTTTTTTGGCCAATTTGGAGAAGGTGTGATTACTCGGGAACGGCTCGTAAGATTTTTATTGTTTTTTCCAGGAAAAATCAGCAACGCTTTTTTTGGCCAATTTGGAGAAGATGGGATTACTCGGGAACGGCTCGTAGGTTTTTTAGTGTATTTTCCAGGAAAAATCAGCAACGCTTTTTTTGGCCAATTTGGAGAAGGTGTGATTACTCGGGAACGGCTCGTAGGTTTTTTGATGTATTTTCCAGGAAAAATCAACAACGCTTTTTTTGGCCAATTTGGAGAAGGTGTGATTACTCGGGAACGGCTCGTAGGATTTTTAGTGTATTTTCCAGGAAAAATCAGCAACGCTTTTTTTTCTAATTTGGAGAAGATGGGATTACTCGGGAACGGCTCGTAAGATTTTTAGTGTATTTTCCAGGAAAAATCAACAACGCTTTTTTTTGGCCAATTTGGAGAAGGTGTGATTACTCGGGAACGGCTCGTAAGATTTTTAGTGTATTTTCCAGGAAAAATCAACAACGCTTTTTTTTGCCAATTTGGAGAAGCTGTGATTACTCGGGAACGGCTCGTAAGATTTTTGATGTATTTTCCAGGAAAAATCAGCAACGCTTTTTTTTGGCCAATTTGGAGAAGGTGTGATTACTCGGGAACGGCTCGTAGGATTTTTAGTGTAATTTCCAGGAAAAATCAGCAACGCTTTTTTTTTGGCCAATTTGGAGAAGGTGTGATTACTCGGGAACGGCTCGTAGGTTTTTTAGTGTATTTTCCAGGAAAAATCAGCAACGCTTTTTTTTTGCCAATTTGGAGAAGGTGTGATTACTCGGGAACGGCTCATAAAATTTTTAATATATTTTCCAGGAAAAATCAGCAACGCTTTTTTTTCTAATTTGGAGAAGGTGTGATTACTCGGGAACGGCTCGTAAGATTTTTAGTGTATTTTCCAGGAAAAATCAGCAACGCTTTTTTTGGCCAATTTGGAGAAAGTGTGATTACTCGGGAACGGCTCGTAGGTTTTTTAGTGTATTTTCCAGGAAAAATCAGCAACGCTTTTTTTGGCCAATTTGGAGAAGGTGTGATTACTCGGGAACGGCTCGTAGGTTTTTTGATGTATTTTCCAGGAAAAATCAACAACGCTTTTTTTGGCCAATTTGGAGAAGGTGTGATTACTCGGGAACGGCTCGTAGGATTTTTAGTGTATTTTCCAGGAAAAATCAGCAAGGTTTTTTTTTGGCCAATTTGGAAAAGGTGTGATTACTCGGGAACGGCTCGTAGGTTTTTTAGTGTATTTTCCAGGAAAAATCAGCAACGCTTTTTTTTCTAATTTGGAGAAGATGGGATTACTCGGGAACGGCTCGTAGGATTTTAAGTGTAATTTCCAGGAAAAATCAGCAACGCTTTTTTTGGCCAATTTGGAGAAGGTGTGATTACTCGGGAACGGCTCGTAAGATTTTTGATGTTTTTTCCAGGAAAAATCATTAACGCTTTTTTTGGCCAATTTGGAGAAGCTGTGATTACTCGGGAACGGCTCGTAGGATTTTTAGTGTATTTTCCAGGAAAAATGTGCAACGCTTTTTTTGGCCAATTTGGAGAAGGTGTGATTACTCGGGAACGGCTCGTAAGATTTTTAGTGTATTTTCCAGGAAAAATCAGCAACGCTTTTTTTGGCCAATTTGGAGAAGATGGGATTACTCGGGAACTGCTCGTAGGATTTTTAGTGTATTTTCCAGGAAAAATCAGCAACGCTTTTTTTGGCCAATTTGGAGAAGGTGTGATTACTCGGGAACGGCTCGTAGGATTTTTAGTGTATTTTCCAGGAAAAATCAGCAACGCTTTTTTTGGCCAATTTGGAGAAGGTGTGATTACTCGGGAACGGCTCGTAGTATTTCTAGTGTATTTTCCAGGAAAAATCAACAACGCTGTTTTGGCCAATTTGGAGAAGGTGTGATTACTCGGGAACGGCTCGTAGGATTTTTAGTGTAATTTCCATGAAAAATCAGCAACGCTTTTTTTTGGCCAATTTGGAGAAGGTGTGATTACTCGGGAACGGCTCGTAAGATTTTTGATGTTTTTTCCAGGAAAAATCAGCAACGCTTTTTTTTTGGCCAATTTGGAGAAGGTGTGATTACTCGGGAACGGCTCGTAGGATTTTTAGTGTATTTTCCAGGAAAAATCAGCAACGCTTTTTTTTCTAATTTGGAGAAGATGGGATTACTCGGGAACGGCTCGTAGGATTTTTGATGTTTTTTCCAGGAAAAATCAGCAACGCTTTTTTTGGCCAATTTGGAGAAGGTGTGATTACTCGGGAACGGCTCGTAGGTTTTTTAGTGTATTTTCCAGGAAAAATCAGCAACGCTTTTTTTTGGCCAATTTGGAGAAGGTGTGATTACTCGGGAACGGCTCGTAAGATTTTTAGTGTATTTTCCAGGAAAAATCAGCAACGCTTTTTTTTGGCCAATTTGGAGAAGGTGTGATTACTCGGGAACCGCTCGTAGGATTTTTAGTGTATTTTCCAGGAAAAATCAACAACGCTTTTTTTGGCCAATTTGGAGATGGTGTGATTACTCGGGAACGGCTCGTAGGATTTTTAGTGTATTTTCCAGGAAAAATCAGCAACGCTTTTTTTTTGCCAATTTGGAGAAGGTGTGATTACTCGGGAACGGCTCGTAGGATTTTTAGTGTAATTTCCAGGAAAAATCAGCAACACTTTTTTTGGCCAATTTGGAGAAGATGGGATTACTCGGGAACGGCTCGTAGGATTTTTAGTGTATTTTCCAGGAAAAATCAGCAACGCTTTTTTTTCTAATTTGGAGAAGGTGTGATTACTCGGGAACGGCTCGTAGGATTTTAAGTGTAATTTCCAGGAAAAATCAGCAACGCTTTTTTTGGCCAATTTGGAGAAGGTGTGATTACTCGGGAACGGCTGGTAAGATTTTTGATAATTTTTCCAGGAAAAATCAACAACGCTTTTTTTGGCCAATTTGGAGAAGATGGGATTACTCGGGAACGGCTCGTAGGTTTTTTAGTGTATTTTCCAGGAAAAATGTGCAACGCTTTTTTTGGCCAATTTGGAGAAGATGGGATTACTCGGGAACGGCTCGTAGGTTTTTAGTGTATTTTCCAGGAAAAATCAGCAACGCTTTTTTTGGCCAATTTGGAGAAGGTGTGATTACTCGGGAACGGCTCGTAGGTTTTTTAGTGTATTTTCCAGGAAAAATCAGCAACGCTTTTTTTTGGCCAATTTGGAGAAGATGGGATTACTCGGGAACGGCTCGTAGGTTTTTTAGTGTATTTTCCAGGAAAAATGTGCAACGCTTTTTTTGGCCAATTTGGAGAAGATGGGATTACTCGGGAACGGCTCGTAAGATTTTTGATGTATTTTTCAGGAAAAATCAGCAACGCTTTTTTTTGCCAATTTGGAGAAGGTGTGATTACTCGGGAACGGCTCGTAGGATTTTTAGTGTATTTTACAGGAAAAATCAGCAACGCTTTTTTTGGCCAATTTGGAGAAGGTGTGATTACTCGGGAACGGCTCGTAGGATTTTTAGTGTATTTTCCAGGAAAAATCAGCAACGCTTTTTTTTCTAATTTGGAGAAGATGGGATTACTCGGGAACGGCTCGTAGGATTTTTAGTGTATTTTCCAGGAAAAATCAGCAACGCTTTTTTTGCCAATTTGGAGAAAGTGTGATTACTCGGGAACGGCTCGTAAGATTTTTAGTGTATTTTCCAGGAAAAATCAGCAACGCTTTTTTTTGGCCAATTTGGAGAAGATGGGATTACTCGGGAACGGCTCGTAGGTTTTTTAGTGTATTTTCCAGGAAAAATCAGCAACGCTTTTTTTGGCCAATTTGGAGAAGGTGTGATTACTCGGGAACGGCTCGTAAGATTTTTGATGTTTTTTCCAGGAAAAATCAGCAACGCTTTTTTTGGCCAATTTGGAGAAGGTGTGATTACTCGGGAACGGCTCGTAGGTTTTTTAGTGTATTTTCCAGGAAAAATCAGCAACGCTTTTTTTTGGCCAATTTGGAGAAGATGGGATTACTCGGGAACGGCTCATAAAATTTTTAGTGTATTTTCCAGGAAAAATCAGCAACGCTTTTTTTTGGCCAATTTGGAGAAGGTGTGATTACTCGGGAACGGCTCGTAGGATTTTTAGTGTATTTTCCAGGAAAAATCAACAACGCTTTTTTTCTAATTTGGAGAAGATGGGATTACTCGGGAACGGCTCGTAGGTTTTTTAGTGTATTTTCCAGGAAAAATGTGCAACGCTTTTTTTGGCCAATTTGGAGAAGGTGTGATTACTCGGGAACGGCTCGTAAGATTTTTAGTGTATTTTCCAGGAAAAATCAACAACGCTTTTTTTGGCCAATTTGGAGAAGGTGTGATTACTCAGGAACGGCTCGTAGGATTTTTAGTGTATTTTCCAGGAAAAATCAGTAACGCTTTTTTTGGCCAATTTGGAGAAGGTGTGATTACTCGGGAACGGCTCGTAGGATTTTTAGTGTATTTTCCAGGAAAAATCAGCAACGCTTTTTTTTCTAATTTGGAGAAGATGTGATTACTCGGGAACGGCTCGTAGGATTTTTAGTGTATTTTCCAGGAAAAATCAACAACGCTTTTTTTGGCCAATTTGGAGAAGGTGTGATTACTCGGGAACGGCTCGTAGGATTTTTAGTGTATTTTCCAGGAAAAATCAGCAACGCTTTTTTTTCTAATTTGGAGAAGGTGTGATTACTCGGGAACGGCTCGTAAGATTTTTAGTGTATTTTCCAGGAAAAATCAGCAACGCTTTTTTTCTAATTTGGAGAAGATGGGATTACTCAGGAACGGCTCGTAGGTTTTTTAGTGTATTTTCCAGGAAAAATCAGCAACGCTTTTTTTGGCCAATTTGGAGAAGGTGTGATTACTCCGGAACGGCTCGTAAGATTTTTGATGTTTTTTCCAGGAAAAATCAGCAACGCTTTTTTTGCCAATTTGGAGAAGGTGTGATTACTCGGGAACGGCTCGTAGGTTTTTTAGTGTATTTTTCAGGAAAAATCAGCAACGCTTTTTTTTGCCAATTTGGAGAAGATGGGATTACTCCGGAACGGCTCGTAAGATTTTTAGTGTATTTTCCAGGAAAAATCAGCAACGCTTTTTTTTCTAATTTGGAGAAGATGGGATTACTCGGGAACGGCTCGTAGGATTTTTAGTGTATTTTTCAGGAAAAATCAGCAACGCTTTTTTTGGCCAATTTGGAGAAGATGGGATTACTCGGGAACTGCTCGTAGGATTTTTAGTGTATTTTTCAGGAAAAATCAGCAACGCTTTTTTTTGGCCAATTTGGAGAAGGTGTGATTACTCGGGAACGGCTCGTAAGATTTTTAGTGTATTTTCCAGGAAAAATCAACAACGCTTTTTTTGGCCAATTTGGAGAAGATGGGATTACTCGGGAACGGCTCGTAAGATTTTAAGTGTATTTTCCAGGAAAAATCAGCAACGCTTTTTTTGGCCAATTTGGAGAAGGTGTGATTACTCGGGAACTGCTCGTAGGATTTTTAGTGTATTTTCCAGGAAAAATCAGCAACGCTTTTTTTGGCCAATTTGGAGAAGGTGTGATTACTCGGGAACGGCTCGTAGGTTTTTTAATGTATTTTCCAGGAAAAATCAGCAACGCTTTTTTTTGCTAATTTGGAGAAGATGGGATTACTCCGGAACGGCTCGTAGGATTTTTGATGTTTTTTCAAGGAAAAATGTGCAACGCTTTTTTTTGGCCAATTTGGAGAAGGTGTGATTACTCGGGAACGGCTCGTAGGTTTTTTTGATGTTTTTTCCAGGAAAAATCAGCATCGCTTTTTTTGGCCAATTTGGATAAGGTGTGATTACTCGGGAACGGCTCGTAGGTTTTTATGATGTTTTTTCCAGGAAAAATCAGCAACGCTTTTTTTTGGCCAATTTGGAGAAGGTGTGATTAATCGGGAACGGCTCGTAGGATTTTTAGTGTATTTTCCAGGAAAAATCAGCAACGCTTTTTTTTGGCCAATTTGGAGAAGATGGGATTACTCGGGAACGGCTCGTAGGTTTTTTAGTGTATTTTCCAGGAAAAATCAGCAACGCTTTTTTTGGCCAATTTGGAGAAGGTGTGATTACTCGGGAACGGCTCGTAGGTTTTTTAGTGTATTTTCCAGGAAAAATGTGCAACGCTTTTTTTTGCCAATTTGGAGAAGGTGTGATTACTCGGGAACGGCTCGTAAGATTTTTAGTGTATTTTCCAGGAAAAATCAGCAACGTTTTTTTTTGGCCAATTTGGAGAAGGTGTGATTACTCGGGAACGGCTCGTAGGATTTTTAGTGTATTTTCCAGGAAAAATCAACAACGCTTTTTTTTCTAATTTGGAGAAGATGGGATTACTCGGGAACGGCTCGTAGGTTTTTTAGTGTATTTTTCAGGAAAAATCAGCAACGCTTTTTTTTGGCCAATTTGGAGAAGGTGTGATTACTCGGGAACGGCTCGTAAGATTTTTAGTGTATTTTCCAGGAAAAATCAGCAACGCTTTTTTTTCTAATTTGGAGAAGGTGTGATTACTCGGGAACGGCTCGTAGGTTTTTTAGTGTATTTTTCAGGAAAAATCAGCAACGCTTTTTTTTGGCCAATTTGGAGAAGGTGTGATTACTCGGGAACGGCTCGTAAGATTTTTAGTGTATTTTCCAGGAAAAATCAGCAACGCTTTTTTTTCTAATTTGGAGAAGGTGTGATTACTCGGGAACGGCTCGTAAGATTTTTAGTGTATTTTCCAGGAAAAATCAACAACGCTTTTTTTGGCCAATTTGGAGAAGGTGTGATTACTCGGGAACGGCTCGTAGGATTTTTAGTGTATTTTCCAGGAAAAATCAGCAACGCTTTTTTTGGCCAATTTGGAGAAGATGGGATTACTCGGGAACGGCTCGTAGGATTTTTAGTGTAATTTCCAGGAAAAATCAGCAACGCTTTTTTTTGCCAATTTGGAGAAGGTGTGATTACTCGGGAACTGCTCGTAGGATTTTTAGTGTATTTTCCAGGAAAAATCAGCAAGGTTTTTTTTTGGCCAATTTGGAGAAGGTGTGATTACTCGGGAACGGCTCGTAGGTTTTTTAGTGTATTTTCCAGGAAAAATCAGCAACGCTTTTTTTTCTAATTTGGAGAAGATGGGATTACTCGGGAACGGCTCGTAGGTTTTTTAGTGTAATTTCCAGGAAAAATCAACAACGCTTTTTTTTGGCCAATTTGGAGAAGCTGTGATTACTCGGGAACGGCTCGTAGGATTTTTAGTGTATTTTCCAGGAAAAATCAACAACGCTTTTTTTGGCCAATTTGGAGAAGGTGTGATTACTCGGGAACGGCTCGTAGGTTTTTTAGTGTATTTTCCAGGAAAAATCAACAACGCTTTTTTTTGGCCAATTTGGAGAAGATGGGATTACTCGGGAACGGCTCATAAAATTTTTAATATATTTTCCAGGAAAAATCAGCAACGCTTTTTTTTGCTAATTTGGAGAAGATGGGATTACTCCGGAACGGCTCGTAAGATTTTTAGTGTATTTTCCAGGAAAAATCAGCAACGCTTTTTTTGGCCAATTTGGAGATGGTGTGATTACTCGGGAACGGCTCGTAGGGTTTTTAGTGTATTTTCCAGGAAAAATCAACAACGCTTTTTTTGGCCAATTTGGAGAAGATGGGATTACTCGGGAACGGCTCGTAGGTTTTTTAGTGTATTTTCCAGGAAAAATCAGCAACGCTTTTTTTGGCCAATTTGGAGAAGGTGTGATTACTCGGGAACGGCTCGTAGGATTTTTAGTGTATTTTCCAGGAAAAATCAGCAACGCTTTTTTTGGCCAATTTGGAGAAGGTGTGATTACTCGGGAACGGCTCGTAAGATTTTTGATGTTTTTTCCAGGAAAAATCAGCAACGCTTTTTTTGGCCAATTTGGAGAAGATGGGATTACTCGGGAACGGCTCGTAGGTTTTTTTAGTGTAATTTCCAGGAAAAATCAGCAACACTTTTTTTGGCCAATTTGGAGAAGATGGGATTACTCGGGAACGGCTCGTAAGATTTTTTAGTGTATTTTCCAGGAAAAATCAACAACGCTTTTTTTGGCCAATTTGGAGAAGGTGTGATTACTCGGAAACGGCTCGTAAGATTTTTAGTGTATTTTCCAGGAAAAATCAGCAACGCTTTTTTTTGCCAATTTGGAGAAGGTGTGATTACTCGGGAACGGCTCGTAAGATTTTTGATGTTTTTTCCAGGAAAAATCAGCAACGCTTTTTTTGGCCAATTTGGAGATGGTGTGATTACTCGGGAACGGCTTGTAGGATTTTTAGTGTATTTTCCAGGAAAAATCAGCAACGCTTTTTTTTGGCCAATTTGGAGAAGGTGTGATTACTCGGGAACTGCTCGTAGGATTTTTAGTGTATTTTCCAGGAAAAACCAACAACGCTTTTTTTTGCCAATTTGGAGAAGATGGGATTACTCGGGAACGGCTCGTAAGAGTTTTGATGTTTTTTCCAGGAAAAATCAGCAACGCTTTTTTTTGGCCAATTTGGAGAAGCTGTGATTACTCGGGAACGGCTCGTAGGATTTTTAGTGTATTTTCCAGGAAAAATCAACAACGCTTTTTTTGGCCAATTTGGAGAAGGTGTGATTACTCGGGAACGGCTCGTAGGTTTTTTAGTGTATTTTCCAGGAAAAATCAGCAACGCTTTTTTTGGCCAATTTGGAGAAGGTGTGATTACTCGGGAACGGCTCGTAGGATTTTTAGTGTATTTTCCAGGAAAAATCAGCAACGCTTTTTTTTGGCCAATTTGGAGAAGATGGGATTACTCGGGAACGGCTCGTAGGTTTTTTAGTGTATTTTCCAGGAAAAATCAGCAACGCTTTTTTTTGGCCAATTTGGAGAAGGTGTGATTACTCGGGAACGGCTCGTAAGATTTTTAGTGTATTTTCCAGGAAAAATCAGCAACGCTTTTTTTTGGCCAATTTGGAGAAGATGGGATTACTCGGGAACGGCTCGTAGGTTTTTTAGTGTATTTTCCAGGAAAAATCAGCAACGCTTTTTTTGGCCAATTTGGAGAAGGTGTGATTACTCGGGAACGGCTCGTAGGTTTTTTAGTGTATTTTCCAGGAAAAATCAGCAACGCTTTTTTTTGGCCAATTTGGAGAAGGTGTGATTACTCGGGAACGGCTCGTAAGATTTTTAGTGTATTTTCCAGGAAAAATCAGCAACGCTTTTTTTTGGCCAATTTGGAGAAGGTGTGATTACTCGGGAACCGCTCGTAGGATTTTTAGTGTATTTTCCAGGAAAAATCAACAACGCTTTTTTTGGCCAATTTGGAGATGGTGTGATTACTCGGGAACGGCTCGTAGGATTTTTAGTGTATTTTCCAGGAAAAATCAGCAACGCTTTTTTTTTGCCAATTTGGAGAAGGTGTGATTACTCGGGAACGGCTCGTAGGATTTTTAGTGTAATTTCCAGGAAAAATCAGCAACACTTTTTTTGGCCAATTTGGAGAAGATGGGATTACTCGGGAACGGCTCGTAGGATTTTTAGTGTATTTTCCAGGAAAAATCAGCAACGCTTTTTTTTCTAATTTGGAGAAGGTGTGATTACTCGGGAACGGCTCGTAGGATTTTAAGTGTAATTTCCAGGAAAAATCAGCAACGCTTTTTTTGGCCAATTTGGAGAAGGTGTGATTACTCGGGAACGGCTGGTAAGATTTTTGATAATTTTTCCAGGAAAAATCAACAACGCTTTTTTTGGCCAATTTGGAGAAGATGGGATTACTCGGGAACGGCTCGTAGGTTTTTTAGTGTATTTTCCAGGAAAAATGTGCAACGCTTTTTTTGGCCAATTTGGAGAAGATGGGATTACTCGGGAACGGCTCGTAGGTTTTTAGTGTATTTTCCAGGAAAAATCAGCAACGCTTTTTTTGGCCAATTTGGAGAAGGTGTGATTACTCGGGAACGGCTCGTAGGTTTTTTAGTGTATTTTCCAGGAAAAATCAGCAACGCTTTTTTTTGGCCAATTTGGAGAAGATGGGATTACTCGGGAACGGCTCGTAGGTTTTTTAGTGTATTTTCCAGGAAAAATGTGCAACGCTTTTTTTGGCCAATTTGGAGAAGATGGGATTACTCGGGAACGGCTCGTAAGATTTTTGATGTATTTTTCAGGAAAAATCAGCAACGCTTTTTTTTGCCAATTTGGAGAAGGTGTGATTACTCGGGAACGGCTCGTAGGATTTTTAGTGTATTTTACAGGAAAAATCAGCAACGCTTTTTTTGGCCAATTTGGAGAAGGTGTGATTACTCGGGAACGGCTCGTAGGATTTTTAGTGTATTTTCCAGGAAAAATCAGCAACGCTTTTTTTTCTAATTTGGAGAAGATGGGATTACTCGGGAACGGCTCGTAGGATTTTTAGTGTATTTTCCAGGAAAAATCAGCAACGCTTTTTTTGCCAATTTGGAGAAAGTGTGATTACTCGGGAACGGCTCGTAAGATTTTTAGTGTATTTTCCAGGAAAAATCAGCAACGCTTTTTTTTGGCCAATTTGGAGAAGATGGGATTACTCGGGAACGGCTCGTAGGTTTTTTAGTGTATTTTCCAGGAAAAATCAGCAACGCTTTTTTTGGCCAATTTGGAGAAGGTGTGATTACTCGGGAACGGCTCGTAAGATTTTTGATGTTTTTTCCAGGAAAAATCAGCAACGCTTTTTTTGGCCAATTTGGAGAAGGTGTGATTACTCGGGAACGGCTCGTAGGTTTTTTAGTGTATTTTCCAGGAAAAATCAGCAACGCTTTTTTTTGGCCAATTTGGAGAAGATGGGATTACTCGGGAACGGCTCATAAAATTTTTAGTGTATTTTCCAGGAAAAATCAGCAACGCTTTTTTTTGGCCAATTTGGAGAAGGTGTGATTACTCGGGAACGGCTCGTAGGATTTTTAGTGTATTTTCCAGGAAAAATCAACAACGCTTTTTTTCTAATTTGGAGAAGATGGGATTACTCGGGAACGGCTCGTAGGTTTTTTAGTGTATTTTCCAGGAAAAATGTGCAACGCTTTTTTTGGCCAATTTGGAGAAGGTGTGATTACTCGGGAACGGCTCGTAAGATTTTTAGTGTATTTTCCAGGAAAAATCAACAACGCTTTTTTTGGCCAATTTGGAGAAGGTGTGATTACTCAGGAACGGCTCGTAGGATTTTTAGTGTATTTTCCAGGAAAAATCAGTAACGCTTTTTTTGGCCAATTTGGAGAAGGTGTGATTACTCGGGAACGGCTCGTAGGATTTTTAGTGTATTTTCCAGGAAAAATCAGCAACGCTTTTTTTTCTAATTTGGAGAAGATGTGATTACTCGGGAACGGCTCGTAGGATTTTTAGTGTATTTTCCAGGAAAAATCAACAACGCTTTTTTTGGCCAATTTGGAGAAGGTGTGATTACTCGGGAACGGCTCGTAGGATTTTTAGTGTATTTTCCAGGAAAAATCAGCAACGCTTTTTTTTCTAATTTGGAGAAGGTGTGATTACTCGGGAACGGCTCGTAAGATTTTTAGTGTATTTTCCAGGAAAAATCAGCAACGCTTTTTTTCTAATTTGGAGAAGATGGGATTACTCAGGAACGGCTCGTAGGTTTTTTAGTGTATTTTCCAGGAAAAATCAGCAACGCTTTTTTTGGCCAATTTGGAGAAGGTGTGATTACTCCGGAACGGCTCGTAAGATTTTTGATGTTTTTTCCAGGAAAAATCAGCAACGCTTTTTTTGCCAATTTGGAGAAGGTGTGATTACTCGGGAACGGCTCGTAGGTTTTTTAGTGTATTTTTCAGGAAAAATCAGCAACGCTTTTTTTTGCCAATTTGGAGAAGATGGGATTACTCCGGAACGGCTCGTAAGATTTTTAGTGTATTTTCCAGGAAAAATCAGCAACGCTTTTTTTTCTAATTTGGAGAAGATGGGATTACTCGGGAACGGCTCGTAGGATTTTTAGTGTATTTTTCAGGAAAAATCAGCAACGCTTTTTTTGGCCAATTTGGAGAAGATGGGATTACTCGGGAACTGCTCGTAGGATTTTTAGTGTATTTTTCAGGAAAAATCAGCAACGCTTTTTTTTGGCCAATTTGGAGAAGGTGTGATTACTCGGGAACGGCTCGTAAGATTTTTAGTGTATTTTCCAGGAAAAATCAACAACGCTTTTTTTGGCCAATTTGGAGAAGATGGGATTACTCGGGAACGGCTCGTAAGATTTTAAGTGTATTTTCCAGGAAAAATCAGCAACGCTTTTTTTGGCCAATTTGGAGAAGGTGTGATTACTCGGGAACTGCTCGTAGGATTTTTAGTGTATTTTCCAGGAAAAATCAGCAACGCTTTTTTTGGCCAATTTGGAGAAGGTGTGATTACTCGGGAACGGCTCGTAGGTTTTTTAATGTATTTTCCAGGAAAAATCAGCAACGCTTTTTTTTGCTAATTTGGAGAAGATGGGAATACTCCGGAACGGCTCGTAGGATTTTTGATGTTTTTTCAAGGAAAAATGTGCAACGCTTTTTTTTGGCCAATTTGGAGAAGGTGTGATTACTCGGGAACGGCTCGTAGGTTTTTTTGATGTTTTTTCCAGGAAAAATCAGCATCGCTTTTTTTGGCCAATTTGGATAAGGTGTGATTACTCGGGAACGGCTCGTAGGTTTTTATGATGTTTTTTCCAGGAAAAATCAGCAACGCTTTTTTTTGGCCAATTTGGAGAAGGTGTGATTAATCGGGAACGGCTCGTAGGATTTTTAGTGTATTTTCCAGGAAAAATCAGCAACGCTTTTTTTTGGCCAATTTGGAGAAGATGGGATTACTCGGGAACGGCTCGTAGGTTTTTTAGTGTATTTTCCAGGAAAAATCAGCAACGCTTTTTTTGGCCAATTTGGAGAAGGTGTGATTACTCGGGAACGGCTCGTAGGTTTTTTAGTGTATTTTCCAGGAAAAATGTGCAACGCTTTTTTTTGCCAATTTGGAGAAGGTGTGATTACTCGGGAACGGCTCGTAAGATTTTTAGTGTATTTTCCAGGAAAAATCAGCAACGTTTTTTTTTGGCCAATTTGGAGAAGGTGTGATTACTCGGGAACGGCTCGTAGGATTTTTAGTGTATTTTCCAGGAAAAATCAACAACGCTTTTTTTTCTAATTTGGAGAAGATGGGATTACTCGGGAACGGCTCGTAGGTTTTTTAGTGTATTTTTCAGGAAAAATCAGCAACGCTTTTTTTTGGCCAATTTGGAGAAGGTGTGATTACTCGGGAACGGCTCGTAAGATTTTTAGTGTATTTTCCAGGA
Organism: Lypha dubia; assembly: GCA_947311025.1. Taxonomy (NCBI): domain Eukaryota; kingdom Metazoa; phylum Arthropoda; class Insecta; order Diptera; family Tachinidae; genus Lypha; species Lypha dubia. Next base: position 27,874 of record CAMZJU010000040.1, read on the forward strand.
AAAATCAGCAACGCTTTTTTTTCTAATTTGGAGAAGGTGTGATTACTCGGGAACGGCTCGTAGGTTTTTTAGTGTATTTTTCAGGAAAAATCAGCAACGCTTTTTTTTGGCCAATTTGGAGAAGGTGTGATTACTCGGGAACGGCTCGTAAGATTTTTAGTGTATTTTCCAGGAAAAATCAGCAACGCTTTTTTTTCTAATTTGGAGAAGGTGTGATTACTCGGGAACGGCTCGTAAGATTTTTAGTGTATTTTCCAGGAAAAATCAACAACGCTTTTTTTGGCCAATTTGGAGAAGGTGTGATTACTCGGGAACGGCTCGTAGGATTTTTAGTGTATTTTCCAGGAAAAATCAGCAACGCTTTTTTTGGCCAATTTGGAGAAGATGGGATTACTCGGGAACGGCTCGTAGGATTTTTAGTGTAATTTCCAGGAAAAATCAGCAACGCTTTTTTTTGCCAATTTGGAGAAGGTGTGATTACTCGGGAACTGCTCGTAGGATTTTTAGTGTATTTTCCAGGAAAAATCAGCAAGGTTTTTTTTTGGCCAATTTGGAGAAGGTGTGATTACTCGGGAACGGCTCGTAGGTTTTTTAGTGTATTTTCCAGGAAAAATCAGCAACGCTTTTTTTTCTAATTTGGAGAAGATGGGATTACTCGGGAACGGCTCGTAGGTTTTTTAGTGTAATTTCCAGGAAAAATCAACAACGCTTTTTTTTGGCCAATTTGGAGAAGCTGTGATTACTCGGGAACGGCTCGTAGGATTTTTAGTGTATTTTCCAGGAAAAATCAACAACGCTTTTTTTGGCCAATTTGGAGAAGGTGTGATTACTCGGGAACGGCTCGTAGGTTTTTTAGTGTATTTTCCAGGAAAAATCAACAACGCTTTTTTTTGGCCAATTTGGAGAAGATGGGATTACTCGGGAACGGCTCATAAAATTTTTAATATATTTTCCAGGAAAAATCAGCAACGCTTTTTTTTGCTAATTTGGAGAAGATGGGATTACTCCGGAACGGCTCGTAAGATTTTTAGTGTATTTTCCAGGAAAAATCAGCAACGCTTTTTTTGGCCAATTTGGAGATGGTGTGATTACTCGGGAACGGCTCGTAGGGTTTTTAGTGTATTTTCCAGGAAAAATCAACAACGCTTTTTTTGGCCAATTTGGAGAAGATGGGATTACTCGGGAACGGCTCGTAGGTTTTTTAGTGTATTTTCCAGGAAAAATCAGCAACGCTTTTTTTGGCCAATTTGGAGAAGGTGTGATTACTCGGGAACGGCTCGTAGGATTTTTAGTGTATTTTCCAGGAAAAATCAGCAACGCTTTTTTTGGCCAATTTGGAGAAGGTGTGATTACTCGGGAACGGCTCGTAAGATTTTTGATGTTTTTTCCAGGAAAAATCAGCAACGCTTTTTTTGGCCAATTTGGAGAAGATGGGATTACTCGGGAACGGCTCGTAGGTTTTTTAGTGTAATTTCCAGGAAAAATCAGCAACACTTTTTTTGGCCAATTTGGAGAAGATGGGATTACTCGGGAACGGCTCGTAAGATTTTTAGTGTATTTTCCAGGAAAAATCAGCAACGCTTTTTTTTGCCAATTTGGAGAAGGTGTGATTACTCGGGAACGGCTCGTAAGATTTTTGATGTTTTTTCCAGGAAAAATCAGCAACGCTTTTTTTGGCCAATTTGGAGATGGTGTGATTACTCGGGAACGGCTTGTAGGATTTTTAGTGTATTTTCCAGGAAAAATCAGCAACGCTTTTTTTTGGCCAATTTGGAGAAGGTGTGATTACTCGGGAACTGCTCGTAGGATTTTTAGTGTATTTTCCAGGAAAAACCAACAACGCTTTTTTTTGCCAATTTGGAGAAGATGGGATTACTCGGGAACGGCTCGTAAGAGTTTTGATGTTTTTTCCAGGAAAAATCAGCAACGCTTTTTTTTGGCCAATTTGGAGAAGCTGTGATTACTCGGGAACGGCTCGTAGGATTTTTAGTGTATTTTCCAGGAAAAATCAACAACGCTTTTTTTGGCCAATTTGGAGAAGGTGTGATTACTCGGGAACGGCTCGTAGGTTTTTTAGTGTATTTTCCAGGAAAAATCAGCAACGCTTTTTTTGGCCAATTTGGAGAAGGTGTGATTACTCGGGAACGGCTCGTAGGATTTTTAGTGTATTTTCCAGGAAAAATCAGCAACGCTTTTTTTTGGCCAATTTGGAGAAGATGGGATTACTCGGGAACGGCTCGTAGGTTTTTTAGTGTATTTTCCAGGAAAAATCAGCAACGCTTTTTTTTGGCCAATTTGGAGAAGGTGTGATTACTCGGGAACGGCTCGTAAGATTTTTAGTGTATTTTCCAGAAAAAATCAGCAACGTTTTTTTTTTGGCCAATTTGGAGAAGGTGTGATTACTCGGGAACGGCTCGTAGGATTTTTAGTGTATTTTCCAGGAAAAATCAGCAACGCTTTTTTTGGCCAATTTGGAGAAGGTGTGATTACTCGGGAACGGCTTGTAAGTTTTTTAGTGTATTTTCCAGGAAAAATCAGCAACGCTTTTTTTTTGGCCAATTTGGAGAAGGTGTGATTACTCGGGAACGGCTCGTAGGATTTTTAGTGTATTTTCCAGGAAAAATGTGCAACGCTTTTTTTGGCCAATTTAGAGAAGGTGTGATTACTCGGGAACTGCTCGTAGGATTTTTAGTGTATTTTCCAGGAAAAATCAACAACGCTTTTTTTTTGCCAATTTGGAGAAGATGGGATTACTCGGGAACGGCCCGTAAGATTTTTGATGTTTTTTCCAGGAAAAATCAGCAACGCTTTTTTTGGCCAATTTGGAGAAGGTGTGATTACTCGGGAACGGCTCGTAAGATTTTTGATGTTTTTTCCAGGAAAAATCAGCAACGCTTTTTTTGGCCAATTTGGAGAAGGTGTGATTACTCGGGAACGGCTCGTAGGTTTTTTAGTGTATTTTCCAGGAAAAATCAGCAACGCTTTTTTTGGCCAATTTGGAGAAGATGGGATTACTCGGGAACGGCTCGTAGGTTTTTTAGTGTATTTTCCAGGAAAAATCAGCAACGCTTTTTTTTCTAATTTGGAGAAGATGGGATTACTCGGGAACGGCTCGTAGGTTTTTTAGTGTATTTTCCAGGAAAAATCAGCAACGCTTTTTTTGGCCAATTTGGAGAAGGTGTGATTACTCGGGAACGGCTCGTAGGTTTTTTAGTGTATTTTCCAGGAAAAATCAACAACGCTTTTTTTTGGCCAATTTGGAGAAGGTGTGATTACTCGGAAACGGCTCATAAAATTTTTAATATATTTTCCAGGAAAAATCAGCAACGCTTTTTTTGGCCAATTTGGAGAAGGTGTGATTACTCGGGAACGGCTCGTAAGATTTTTGATGTTTTTTCCAGGAAAAATCAGCAACGCTTTTTTTGGCCAATTTGGAGAAGCTGTGATTACTCGGGAACGGCTCGTAGGATTTTTAGTGTATTTTCCAGGAAAAATCAACAACGCTTTTTTTGGCCAATTTGGAGAAGGTGTGATTACTCGGGAACGGCTCGTAAGATTTTTGATGTTTTTTCCAGGAAAAATCAGCAACGCTTTTTTTGGCCAATTTGGAGAAGGTGTGATTACTCGGGAACGGCTCGTAGGATTTTAAGTGTATTTTCCAGGAAAAATCAGCAACGCTTTTTTTGGCCAATTTGGAGAAGGTGTGATTACTCGGGAACGGCTCGTAGGATTTTTAGTGTATTTTCCAGGAAAAATCAGCAACGCTTTTTTTTCTAATTTGGAGAAGGTGTGATTACTCGGGAACGGCTCGTAGGATTTTTAGTGTATTTTCCAGGAAAAATCAGCAACGCTTTTTTTGGCCAATTTGGAGAAGGTGTGATTACTCGGGAACGGCTCGTAGGATTTTTGATGTTTTTTCCAGGAAAAATCAGCAACGCTTTTTTTGGCCAATTTGGAGAAGGTGTGATTACTCGGGAACGGCTCGTAGGATTTTTAGTGTATTTTCCAGGAAAAATCAGCAACGCTTTTTTTTGGCCAATTTGGAGAAGGTGTGATTACTCGGGAACGGCTCGTAGGTTTTTTAGTGTATTTTCCAGGAAAAATCAGCAACGCTTTTTTTTCTAATTTGGAGAAGATGGGATTACTCGGGAACGGCTCGTAGGTTTTTTAGTGTATTTTCCAGGAAAAATCAACAACGCTTTTTTTGGCCAATTTGGAGAAGGTGTGATTACTCGGGAACGGCTCGTAAGATTTTTAGTGTATTTTCCAGGAAAAATCAACAACGCTTTTTTTGGCCAATTTGGAGAAGGTGTGATTACTCGGGAACGGCTCGTAGGATTTTTAGTGTATTTTCCAGGAAAAATCAGCAACGTTTTTTTTTGGCCAATTTGGAGAAGGTGTGATTACTCGGGAACGGCTCGTAGGATTTTTAGTGTATTTTTCAGGAAAAATCAACAACGCTTTTTTTGGCCAATTTGGAGAAGATGGGATTACTCGGGAACGGCTCGTAGGTTTTTTAGTGTATTTTCCAGGAAAAATCAACAACGCTTTTTTTGGCCAATTTGGAGAAGGTGTGATTACTCGGGAACGGCTCGTAAGATTTTTGATGTATTTTTCAGGAAAAATCAGCAACGCTTTTTTTGGCCAATTTGGAGAAGGTGTGATTACTCGGGAACGGCTCGTAGGATTTTTAGTGTATTTTCCAGGAAAAATGTGCAACGCTTTTTGTGGCCAATTTGGAGAAGGTGTGATTACTCGGGAACGGCTCGTAGGATTTTTAGTGTTTTTTCCAGGAAAAATCAGCAACGCTTTTTTTTGCCAATTTGGAGAAGGTGTGATTACTCGGGAACGGCTCGTAGGATTTTTAGTGTATTTTCCAGGAAAAATCAGCAACGCTTTTTTTGGCCAATTTGGAGAAGGTGTGATTACTCGGGAACGGCTCGTAGGATTTTTAGTGTATTTTCCAGGAAAAATCAGCAACGCTTTTTTTGGCCAATTTGGAGAAGGTGTGATTACTCGGGAACGGCTCGTAGGATTTTTAGTGTATTTTCCAGGAAAAATCAACAACGCTTTTTTTGGCCAATTTGGAGAAGGTGTGATTACTCGGAAACGGCTCGTAAGATTTTTGATGTTTTTTCCAGGAAAAATCAGCAAGGTTTTTTTTGGCTTATTTGGAGAAGATGGGATTACTCGGGAACGGCTCGTAAGATTTTTAGTGTATTTTCCAGGAAAAATCAGCAACGCTTTTTTTGGCCAATTTGGAGATGGTGTGATTACTCGGGAACGGCTCGTAGGATTTTTAGTGTATTTTCCAGGAAAAATCAGCAACGCTTTTTTTTGGCCAATTTGGAGAAGGTGTGATTACTCGGGAACTGCTCGTAGGATTTTTAGTGTATTTTCCAGGAAAAATCAGCAACGCTTTTTTTGGCCAATTTGGAGAAGATGGGATTACTCGGGAACGGCTCGTAGGTTTTTTAGTGTTTTTTCCAGGAAAAATCAGCAACGCTTTTTTTTGCCAATTTGGAGAAGGTGTGATTACTCGGGAACGGCTCGTAGGATTTTTAGTGTATTTTCCAGGAAAAATCAGCAACGCTTTTTTTGGCCAATTTGGAGAAGGTGTGATTACTCGGGAACGGCTCGTAGGATTTTTAGTGTATTTTCCAGGAAAAATCAGCAACGCTTTTTTTGGCCAATTTGGAGAAGGTGTGATTACTCGGGAACGGCTCGTAGGATTTTTAGTGTATTTTCCAGGAAAAATCAGCAACGCTTTTTTTTGCCAATTTGGAGAAGGTGTGATTACTCGGGAACGGCTCGTAGGATTTTTAGTGTATTTTCCAGGAAAAATCAGCAACGCTTTTTTTGGCCAATTTGGAGAAGGTGTGATTACTCGGGAACGGCTCGTAGGATTTTTAGTGTATTTTCCAGGAAAAATCAGCAACGCTTTTTTTGGCCAATTTGGAGAAGGTGTGATTACTCGGGAACGGCTCGTAGGATTTTTAGTGTATTTTCCAGGAAAAATCAACAACGCTTTTTTTGGCCAATTTGGAGAAGGTGTGATTACTCGGAAACGGCTCGTAAGATTTTTGATGTTTTTTCCAGGAAAAATCAGCAAGGTTTTTTTTTGGCTAATTTGGAGAAGATGGGATTACTCGGGAACGGCTCGTAAGATTTTTAGTGTATTTTCCAGGAAAAATCAGCAACGCTTTTTTTGGCCAATTTGGAGATGGTGTGATTACTCGGGAACGGCTCGTAGGATTTTTAGTGTATTTTCCAGGAAAAATCAGCAACGCTTTTTTTTGGCCAATTTGGAGAAGGTGTGATTACTCGGAAACTGCTCGTAGGATTTTTAGTGTATTTTCCAGGAAAAATCAGCAACGCTTTTTTTGGCCAATTTGGAGAAGATGGGATTACTCGGGAACGGCTCGTAGGTTTTTTAGTGTTTTTTCCAGGAAAAATCAGCAACGCTTTTTTTGGCCAATTTGGAGAAGGTGTGATTACTCGGGAACGGCTCGTAAGATTTTTAGTGTATTTTCCAGGAAAAATCAACAACGCTTTTTTTGGCCAATTTGGAGAAGGTGTGATTACTCGGGAACGGCTCGTAGGATTTTTAGTGTATTTTCCAGGAAAAATCAGCTACGCTTTTTTTTCTAATTTGGAGAAGATGGGATTACTCGGGAACGGCTCGTAAGATTTTTAGTGTATTTTCCAGGAAAAATCAGCAACGCTTTTTTTGGCCGATTTGGAGAAGCTGTGATTACTCGGGAACGGCTCGTAGGATTTTTAGTGTATTTTCCAGGAAAAATCAGCAACGCTTTTTTTTCTAATTTGGAGAAGATGGGATTACTCGGGAACGGCTCGTAAGATTTTTAGTGTATTTTCCAGGAAAAATCAGCAACGCTTTTTTTGGCCAATTTGGAGAAGATGGGATTACTCGGGAACGGCTCGTAGGTTTTTTAGTGTATTTTCCAGGAAAAATCAGCAACGCTTTTTTTGGCCAATTTGGAGAAGATGGGATTACTCGGGAACGGCTCGTAGGTTTTTTAGTGTATTTTTCAGGAAAAATCAGCAACGCTTTTTTTGGCCAATTTGGAGAAGGTGTGATTACTCGGGAACGGCTCGTAAGATTTTTGATGTTTTTTCCAGGAAAAATCAGCAACGCTTTTTTTGGCCAATTTGGAGATGGTGTGATTACTCGGGAACGGCTCGTAGGATTTTTAGTGTATTTTCCAGGAAAAATCAACAACGCTTTTTTTTGGCCAATTTGGAGAAGGTGTGATTACTCGGGAACGGCTCATAAAATTTTTAATATATTTTCCAGGAAAAATCAGCAACACTTTTTTTGGCCAATTTGGAGAAGGTGTGATTACTCGGGAACGGCTCGTAAGATTTTTAGTGTATTTTCCAGGAAAAATCAGCAACGCTTTTTTTGGCCAATTTGGAGAAGATGGGATTACTCGGGAACGGCTCGTAGGTTTTTTAGTGTATTTTCCAGGAAAAATCAGCAACGCTTTTTTTGGCCAATTTGGAGAAGGTGTGATTACTCGGGAACGGCTCGTAGGATTTTTAGTGTATTTTCCAGGAAAAATCAACAACGCTTTTTTTGGCCAATTTGGAGAAGGTGTGATTACTCGGGAACGGCTCATAAAATTTTTAATATATTTTCCAGGAAAAATCAGCAACACTTTTTTTGGCCAATTTGGAGAAGGTGTGATTACTCGGGAACGGCTCATAAAATTTTTAATATATTTTCCAGGAAAAATCAGCAACGCTTTTTTTGGCCAATTTGGAGAAGGTGTGATTACTCGGGAACGGCTCGTAAGATTTTTGATGTTTTTTCCAGGAAAAATCAGCAACGCTTTTTTTGGCCAATTTGGAGAAGGTGTGATTACTCGGGAACGGCTCGTAAGATTTTTGATGTTTTTTCCAGGAAAAATCAGCAACGCTTTTTTTGGCCAATTTGGAGAAGGTGTGATTACTCGGGAACGGCTCGTAGGATTTTTAGTGTATTTTCCAGGAAAAATCAACAACGCTTTTTTTGGCCAATTTGGAGAAGGTGTGATTACTCGGGAACGGCTCGTAAGATTTTTGATGTTTTTTCCAGGAAAAATCAGCAACGCTTTTTTTGGCCAATTTGGAGAAGGTGTGATTACTCGGGAACGGCTCGTAAGATTTTTAGTGTATTTTCCAGGAAAAATCAGCAAGGTTTTTTTTTTGGCCAATTTGGAGAAGGTGTGATTACTCGGGAACGGCTCGTAGGTTTTTTAGTGTATTTTTCAGGAAAAATCAGCAACGCTTTTTTTTGGCCAATTTGGAGAAGATGGGATTACTCGGGAACGGCTCGTAGGTTTTTTAGTGTATTTTCCAGGAAAAATCAGCAACGCTTTTTTTGGCCAATTTGGAGAAGATGGGATTACTCGGGAACGGCTCGTAGGTTTTTTAGTGTATTTTTCAGGAAAAATCAGCAACGCTTTTTTTGGCCAATTTGGAGAAGGTGTGTTTACTCGGGAACGGCTCGTAAGATTTTTGATGTTTTTTCAAGGAAAAATCAGCAACGCTTTTTTTGGCCAATTTGGAGATGGTGTGATTACTCGGGAACGGCTCGTAGGATTTTTAGTGTATTTTCCAGGAAAAATCAGCAACGCTTTTTTTGGCCAATTTGGAGAAGGTGTGATTACTCGGGAACGGCTCGTAAGATTTTTAGTGTATTTTCCAGGAAAAATCAGCAACGCTTTTTTTGGCCAATTTGGAGAAGGTGTGATTACTCGGGAACGGCTCGTAGGATTTTTAGTGTATTTTCCAGGAAAAATCAGCAACGCTTTTTTTTGGCCAATTTGGAGAAGATGGGATTACTCGGGAACGGCTCGTAAGATTTTTAGTGTATTTTCCAGGAAAAATCAGCAACGCTTTTTTTGGCCAATTTGGAGAAGATGGGATTACTCGGGAACGGCTCGTAGGATTTTTAGTGTAATTTCCAGGAAAAATCAGCAACGCTTTTTTTTGCCAATTTGGAGAAGGTGTGATTACTCGGGAACTGCTCGTAGGATTTTTAGTGTATTTTCCAGGAAAAATCAGCAACGCTTTTTTTTCTAATTTGGAGAAGATGGGATTACTCGGGAACGGCTCGTAAGATTTTTAGTGTATTTTCCAGGAAAAATCAACAACGCTTTTTTTTCTAATTTGGAGAAGATGGGATTACTCGGGAACGGCTCGTAGGTTTTTTAGTGTAATTTCCAGGAAAAATCAACAACGCTTTTTTTTGGCCAATTTGGAGAAGCTGTGATTACTCGGGAACGGCTCGTAGGATTTTTAGTGTATTTTCCAGGAAAAATCAACAACGCTTTTTTTGGCCAATTTGGAGAAGGTGTGATTACTCGGGAACGGCTCGTAGGTTTTTTAGTGTATTTTCCAGGAAAAATCAACAACGCTTTTTTTTGGCCAATTTGGAGAAGGTGTGATTACTCGGGAACGGCTCATAAAATTTTTAGTGTATTTTCCAGGAAAAATCAGCAACGCTTTTTTTGGCCAATTTGGAGAAGGTGTGATTACTCGGGAACGGCTCGTAAGATTTTTAGTGTATTTTCCAGGAAAAATCAGCAACGCTTTTTTTGGCCAATTTGGAGAAGGTGTGATTACTCGGGAACGGCTCGTAGGTTTTTTAATATATTTTCCAGGAAAAATCAGCAACGCTTTTTTTTTGCTAATTTGGAGAAGATGGGATTACTCGGGAACGGCTCGTAGGATTTTAAGTGTATTTTCCAGGAAAAATCAGCAACACTTTTTTTTGCCAATTTGGAGAAGGTGTGATTACTCGGGAACGGCTCGTAAGATTTTTGATGTTTTTTCCAGGAAAAATCAACAAGGTTTTTTTTTGGCCAATTTGGAGAAGGTGTGATTACTCGGGAACGGCTCGTAGGTTTTTTAGTGTATTTTTCAGGAAAAATCAGCAACGCTTTTTTTGGCCAATTTGGAGAAGCTGTGATTACTCGGGAACGGCTCGTAGGATTTTTAGTGTAATTTCCAGGAAAAATCAACAACGCTTTTTTTTGGCCAATTTGGAGAAGGTGTGATTACTCGGGAACGGCTCGTAGGATTTTTAGTGTATTTTCCAGGAAAAATCAGCAACGCTTTTTTTTGCTAATTTGGAGAAGATGGGATTACTCCGGAACGGCTCGTAAGATTTTTAGTGTATTTTCCAGGAAAAATCAGCAACCCTTTTTTTTGGCCAATTTGGAGAAGATGGGATTACTCGGGAACTGCTCGTAGGATTTTTAGTGTATTTTCCAGGAAAAATCAACAACGCTTTTTTTGGCCAATTTGGAGAAGCTGTGATTACTCGGGAACGGCTCGTAGGATTTTTAGTGTATTTTCCAGGAAAAATCAACAACGCTTTTTTTTTGGCCAATTTGGAGAAGGTGTGATTACTCGGGAACGGCTCGTAGGTTTTTTTAGTGTATTTTCCAGGAAAAATCAGCAACGCTTTTTTTTGGCCAATTTGGAGAAGGTGTGATTACTCGGGAACGGCTCGTAAGATTTTTAGTGTATTTTCCAGGAAAAATCAGCAACGCTTTTTTTGGCCAATTTGGAGAAGGTGTGATTACTCGGGAACGGCTCGTAAGATTTTTAGTGTATTTTCCAGGAAAAATCAGCAACGCTTTTTTTTGGCCAATTTGGAGAAGATGGGATTACTCGGGAACGGCTCGTAGGTTTTTTAGTGTATTTTCCAGGAAAAATCAGCAACGCTTTTTTTGGCCAATTTGGAGAAGGTGTGATTACTCGGGAACGGCTCGTAAGATTTTTGATGTTTTTTCCAGGAAAAATCAGCAACGCTTTTTTTGGCCAATTTGGAGAAGGTGTGATTACTCGGGAACGGCTCGTAAGATTTTTGATGTTTTTTCCAGGAAAAATCAGCAACGCTTTTTTTGGCCAATTTGGAGAAGGTGTGATTACTCGGGAACGGCTCGTAGGATTTTTAGTGTATTTTCCAGGAAAAATCAACAACGCTTTTTTTGGCCAATTTGGAGAAGGTGTGATTACTCGGGAACGGCTCGTAAGATTTTTGATGTTTTTTCCAGGAAAAATCAGCAACGCTTTTTTTGGCCAATTTGGAGAAGGTGTGATTACTCGGGAACGGCTCGTAAGATTTTTAGTGTATTTTCCAGGAAAAATCAGCAAGGTTTTTTTTTGGCCAATTTGGAGAAGGTGTGATTACTCGGGAACGGCTCGTAGGTTTTTTAGTGTATTTTTCAGGAAAAATCAGCAACGCTTTTTTTTGGCCAATTTGGAGAAGATGGGATTACTCGGGAACGGCTCGTAGGTTTTTTAGTGTATTTTCCAGGAAAAATCAGCAACGCTTTTTTTGGCCAATTTGGAGAAGATGGGATTACTCGGGAACGGCTCGTAGGTTTTTTAGTGTATTTTTCAGGAAAAATCAGCAACGCTTTTTTTGGCCAATTTGGAGAAGGTGTGATTACTCGGGAACGGCTCGTAAGATTTTTGATGTTTTTTCCAGGAAAAATCAGCAACGCTTTTTTTGGCCAATTTGGAGATGGTGTGATTACTCGGGAACGGCTCGTAGGATTTTTAGTGTATTTTCCAGGAAAAATCAGCAACGCTTTTTTTGGCCAATTTGGAGAAGGTGTGATTACTCGGGAACGGCTCGTAAGATTTTTAGTGTATTTTCCAGGAAAAATCAGCAACGCTTTTTTTGGCCAATTTGGAGAAGGTGTGATTACTCGGGAACGGCTCGTAGGATTTTTAGTGTATTTTCCAGGAAAAATCAGCAACGCTTTTTTTTGGCCAATTTGGAGAAGATGGGATTACTCGGGAACGGCTCGTAAGATTTTTAGTGTATTTTCCAGGAAAAATCAGCAACGCTTTTTTTTGCCAATTTGGAGAAGATGGGATTACTCGGGAACGGCTCGTAGGATTTTTAGTGTAATTTCCAGGAAAAATCAGCAACGCTTTTTTTTGCCAATTTGGAGAAGGTGTGATTACTCGGGAACTGCTCGTAGGATTTTTAGTGTATTTTCCAGGAAAAATCAGCAACGCTTTTTTTTCTAATTTGGAGAAGATGGGATTACTCGGGAACGGCTCGTAAGATTTTTAGTGTATTTTCCAGGAAAAATCAACAACGCTTTTTTTTCTAATTTGGAGAAGATGGGATTACTCGGGAACGGCTCGTAGGTTTTTTAGTGTAATTTCCAGGAAAAATCAACAACGCTTTTTTTTGGCCAATTTGGAGAAGCTGTGATTACTCGGGAACGGCTCGTAGGATTTTTAGTGTATTTTCCAGGAAAAATCAACAACGCTTTTTTTGGCCAATTTGGAGAAGGTGTGATTACTCGGGAACGGCTCGTAGGTTTTTTAGTGTATTTTCCAGGAAAAATCAACAACGCTTTTTTTTGGCCAATTTGGAGAAGGTGTGATTACTCGGGAACGGCTCATAAAATTTTTAGTGTATTTTCCAGGAAAAATCAGCAACGCTTTTTTTGGCCAATTTGGAGAAGGTGTGATTACTCGGGAACGGCTCGTAAGATTTTTAGTGTATTTTCCAGGAAAAATCAGCAACGCTTTTTTTGGCCAATTTGGAGAAGGTGTGATTACTCGGGAACGGCTCGTAGGTTTTTTAATATATTTTCCAGGAAAAATCAGCAACGCTTTTTTTTTGCTAATTTGGAGAAGATGGGATTACTCGGGAACGGCTCGTAGGATTTTAAGTGTATTTTCCAGGAAAAATCAGCAACACTTTTTTTTGCCAATTTGGAGAAGGTGTGATTACTCGGGAACGGCTCGTAAGATTTTTGATGTTTTTTCCAGGAAAAATCAACAAGGTTTTTTTTTGGCCAATTTGGAGAAGGTGTGATTACTCGGGAACTGCTCGTAGGTTTTTTAGTGTATTTTTCAGGAAAAATCAGCAACGCTTTTTTTGGCCAATTTGGAGAAGCTGTGATTACTCGGGAACGGCTCGTAGGATTTTTAGTGTAATTTCCAGGAAAAATCAACAACGCTTTTTTTTTGGCCAATTTGGAGAAGGTGTGATTACTCGGGAACGGCTCGTAGGATTTTTAGTGTATTTTCCAGGAAAAATCAGCAACGCTTTTTTTGCTAATTTGGAGAAGATGGGATTACTCCGGAACGGCTCGTAAGATTTTTAGTGTATTTTCCAGGAAAAATCAGCAACGCTTTTTTTTGGCCAATTTGGAGAAGATGGGATTACTCGGGAACTGCTCGTAGGATTTTTAGTGTATTTTCCAGGAAAAATCAACAACGCTTTTTTTGGCCAATTTGGAGAAGCTGTGATTACTCGGGAACGGCTCGTAGGATTTTTAGTGTATTTTCCAGGAAAAATCAACAACGCTTTTTTTTTGGCCAATTTGGAGAAGGTATGATTACTCGGGAACGGCTCGTAGGTTTTTTAGTGTATTTTCCAGGAAAAATCAGCAACGCTTTTTTTTGGCCAATTTGGAGAAGGTGTGATTACTCGGGAACGGCTCGTAGGATTTTTAGTGTATTTTCCAGGAAAAATCAACAACGCTTTTTTTGGCCAATTTGGAGAAGGTGTGATTACTCGGAAACGGCTCGTAAGATTTTTAGTGTATTTTCCAGGAAAAATCAGCAACGCTTTTTTTGGCCAATTTGGAGAAGGTGTGATTACTCGGGAACGGCTCGTAAGATTTTTAGTGTATTTTCCAGGAAAAATCAGCAACGTTTTTTTTTGGCCAATTTGGAGAAGATGGGATTACTCGGGAACGGCTCGTAGGATTTTTAGTGTATTTTCCAGGAAAAATCAACAACGCTTTTTTTGGCCAATTTGGAGAAGATGGGATTACTCGGGAACGGCTCGTAGGATTTTTAGTGTATTTTCCAGGAAAAATCAACAACGCTTTTTTTGGCCAATTTGGAGAAGATGGGATTACTCGGGAACGGCTCGTAGGTTTTTTAGTGTAATTTCCAGGAAAAATCAACAACGCTTTTTTTTGGCCAATTTGGAGAAGCTGTGATTACTCGGGAACGGCTCGTAGGATTTTTAGTGTATTTTCCAGGAAAAATCAACAACGCTTTTTTTTGGCCAATTTGGAGAAGGTGTGATTACTCGGGAACGGCTCGTAGGATTTTTAGTGTAATTTCCAGGAAAAATCAACAACGCTTTTTTTGGCCAATTTGGAGAAGGTGTGATTACTCGGAAACGGCTCGTAAGATTTTTGATGTTTTTTCCAGGAAAAATCAGCAACGCTTTTTTTGGCCAATTTGGAGAAGGTGTGATTACTCGGGAACGGCTCGTGAGATTTTTGATGTTTTTTCCAGGAAAAATCAGCAACGCTTTTTTTGGCCAATTTGGAGAAGGTGTGATTACTCGGGAACGGCTCGTAGGTTTTTTGATGTTTTTTCTAGGAAAAATCAGCAACGCTTTTTTTTGGCCAATTTGGAGAAGGTGTGATTACTCGGGAACGGCTCGTAAGATTTTTAGTGTATTTTCCAGGAAAAATCAACAACGCTTTTTTTTGCCAATTTGGAGAAGGTGTGATTACTCGGGAACGGCTCGTAGGTTTTTTAGTGTATTTTCCAGGAAAAATCAGCAACACTTTTTTTGGCCAATTTGGAGAAGGTGTGATTACTCGGGAACGGCTCGTAGGTTTTTTAGTGTATTTTCCAGGAAAAATCAGCAAGGTTTTTTTTTTGGCCAATTCGGAGAAGGTGTGATTACTCGGGAACGGCTCGTAGGTTTTTTAGTGTATTTTTCAGGAAAAATCAGCAACGCTTTTTTTTTGCCAATTTGGAGAAAGTGTGATTACTCCGGAACGGCTCGTAAGATTTTTTAGTGTATTTTCCAGGAAAAATCAACAACGCTTTTTTTGGCCAATTTGGAGAAGATGGGATTACTCGGGAACGGCTCGTAGGATTTTTAGTGTATTTTCCAGGAAAAATCAGCAACGCTTTTTTTTGCCAATTTGGAGAAGGTGTGATTACTCGGGAACGGCTCGTAGGTTTTTTAGTGTATTTTCCAGGAAAAATCAGCAACGCTTTTTTTGGCCAATTTGGAGAAGGTGTGATTACTCGGGAACGGCTCGTAAGATTTTTGATGTATTTTCCAGGAAAAATCAGCAACGCTTTTTTTTGGCCAATTTAGAGAAGGTGTGATTACTCGGGAACGGCTCGTAGGTTTTTTAGTGTATTTTTCAGGAAAAATCAGCAACGCTTTTTTTTCTAATTTGGAGAAGATGGGATTACTCGGGAACGGCTCGTAGGTTTTTTAGTGTATTTTCCAGGAAAAATCAGCAAGGTTTTTTTTTGGCCAATTTGGAGAAGGTGTGATTACTCGGGAACTGCTCGTAGGATTTTTAGTGTATTTTCCAGGAAAAATCAGCAACGCTTTTTTTTCTAATTTGGAGAAGATGGGATTACTCGGGAACGGCTCGTAGGTTTTTTAGTGTATTTTCCAGGAAAAATCAGCAACGCTTTTTTTTCTAATTTGGAGAAGGTGTGATTACTCGGGAACGGCTCGTAGGATTTTAAGTGTATTTTCCAGGAAAAATCAGCAACGCTTTTTTTTTGGCCAATTTGGAGAAGGTGTGATTACTCGGGAACGGCTCGTAGGTTTTTTAGTGTATTTTTCAGGAAAAATCAGCAACGCTTTTTTTGGCCAATTTGGAGAAGGTGTGATTACTCGGGAACGGCTCGTAGGATTTTTGATGTTTTTTCCAGGAAAAATCAGCAACGCTTTTTTTGGCCAATTTGGAGATGGTGTGATTACTCGGGAACGGCTCGTAGGATTTTTAGTGTATTTTCCAGGAAAAATCAACAACGCTTTTTTTGGCCAATTTGGAGAAGATGGGATTACTCGGGAACGGCTCGTAGGTTTTTTAGTGTATTTTCCAGGAAAAATCAGCAACGCTTTTTTTGGCCAATTTGGAGAAGGTGTGATTACTAGGGAACTGCTCGTAGGATTTTTAGTGTATTTTCCAGGAAAAATCAACAACGCTTTTTTTGGCCAATTTGGAGAAGGTGTGATTACTCGGGAACTGCTCGTAGGATTTTTAGTGTATTTTCCAGGAAAAATCAACAACGCTTTTTTTTGGCCAATTTGGAGAAGCTGTGATTACTCGGGAACGGCTCGTAGGATTTTTAGTGTATTTTCCAGGAAAAATCAACAACGCTTTTTTTTTGGCCAATTTGGAGAAGGTGTGATTACTCGGGAACGGCTCGTAGGTTTTTTAGTGTATTTTCCAGGAAAAATCAGCAACGCTTTTTTTTGGCCAATTTGGAGAAGGTGTGATTACTCGGGAACGGCTCGTAGGATTTTTAGTGTATTTTCCAGGAAAAATCAACAACGCTTTTTTTGGCCAATTTGGAGAAGGTGTGATTACTCGGAAACGGCTCGTAAGATTTTTAGTGTATTTTCCAGGAAAAATCAGCAACGCTTTTTTTGGCCAATTTGGAGAAGGTGTGATTACTCGGGAACGGCTCGTAAGATTTTTAGTGTATTTTCCAGGAAAAATCAGCAACGCTTTTTTTGGCCAATTTGGAGAAGGTGTGATTACTCGGGAACGGCTCGTAAGATTTTTAGTGTATTTTCCAGGAAAAATCAGCAACGTTTTTTTTTTGGCCAATTTGGAGAAGATGGGATTACTCGGGAACGGCTCGTAGGATTTTTAGTGTATTTTCCAGGAAAAATCAACAACGCTTTTTTTGGCCAATTTGGAGAAGATGGGATTACTCGGGAACGGCTCGTAGGATTTTTAGTGTATTTTCCAGGAAAAATCAACAACGCTTTTTTTGGCCAATTTGGAGAAGATGGGATTACTCGGGAACGGCTCGTAGGTTTTTTAGTGTAATTTCCAGGAAAAATCAACAACGCTTTTTTTTTGGCCAATTTGGAGAAGCTGTGATTACTCGGGAACGGCTCGTAGGATTTTTAGTGTATTTTCCAGGAAAAATCAACAACGCTTTTTTTTGGCCAATTTGGAGAAGGTGTGATTACTCGGGAACGGCTCGTAGGATTTTTAGTGTAATTTCCAGGAAAAATCAACAACGCTTTTTTTGGCCAATTTGGAGAAGGTGTGATTACTCGGAAACGGCTCGTAAGATTTTTGATGTTTTTTCCAGGAAAAATCAGCAACGCTTTTTTTGGCCAATTTGGAGAAGGTGTGATTACTCGGGAACGGCTCGTGAGATTTTTGATGTTTTTTCCAGGAAAAATCAGCAACGCTTTTTTTGGCCAATTTGGAGAAGGTGTGATTACTCGGGAACGGCTCGTAGGTTTTTTGATGTTTTTTCCAGGAAAAATCAGCAACGCTTTTTTTTGGCCAATTTGGAGAAGGTGTGATTACTCGGGAACGGCTCGTAAGATTTTTAGTGTATTTTCCAGGAAAAATCAAAAACGCTTTTTTTTGCCAATTTGGAGAAGGTGTGATTACTCGGGAACGGCTCGTAGGTTTTTTAGTGTATTTTCCAGGAAAAATCAACAACGCTTTTTTTTGCCAATTTGGAGAAGGTGTGATTACTCGGGAACGGCTCGTAGGTTTTTTAGTGTATTTTCCAGGAAAAATCAGCAACACTTTTTTTGGCCAATTTGGAGAAGGTGTGATTACTCGGGAACGGCTCGTAGGTTTTTTAGTGTATTTTCCAGGAAAAATCAGCAAGGTTTTTTTTTGGCCAATTTGGAGAAGGTGTGATTACTCGGGAACGGCTCGTAGGTTTTTTAGTGTATTTTTCAGGAAAAATCAGCAACGCTTTTATTTGCCAATTTGGAGAAAGTGTGATTACTCCGGAACGGCTCGTAAGATTTTTTAGTGTATTTTCCAGGAAAAATCAACAACGCTTTTTTTGGCCAATTTGGAGAAGATGGGATTACTCGGGAACGGCTCGTAGGATTTTTAGTGTATTTTCCAGGAAAAATCAGCAACGCTTTTTTTTGCCAATTTGGAGAAGGTGTGATTACTCGGGAACGGCTCGTAGGTTTTTTAGTGTATTTTCCAGGAAAAATCAGCAACGCTTTTTTTGGCCAATTTGGAGATGGTGTGATTACTCGGGAACGGCTCGTAGGATTTTTAGTGTATTTTCCAGGAAAAATCAACAACGCTTTTTTTGGCCAATTTGGAGAAGATGGGATTACTCGGGAACGGCTCGTAGGTTTTTTAGTGTATTTTCCAGGAAAAATCAGCAACGCTTTTTTTGGCCAATTTGGAGAAGGTGTGATTACTAGGGAACTGCTCGTAGGATTTTTAGTGTATTTTCCAGGAAAAATCAACAACGCTTTTTTTGGCCAATTTGGAGAAGGTGTGATTACTCGGGAACTGCTCGTAGGATTTTTAGTGTATTTTCCAGGAAAAATCAACAACGCTTTTTTTGGCCAATTTGGAGAAGCTGTGATTACTCGGGAACGGCTCGTAGGATTTTTAGTGTATTTTCCAGGAAAAATCAACAACGCTTTTTTTTTGGCCAATTTGGAGAAGGTGTGATTACTCGGGAACGGCTCGTAGGTTTTTTAGTGTATTTTCCAGGAAAAATCAGCAACGCTTTTTTTTGGCCAATTTGGAGAAGGTGTGATTACTCGGGAACGGCTCATAGGATTTTTAGTGTATTTTCCAGGAAAAATCAACAACGCTTTTTTTGGCCAATTTGGAGAAGGTGTGATTACTCGGAAACGGCTCGTAAGATTTTTAGTGTATTTTCCAGGAAAAATCAGCAACGCTTTTTTTGGCCAATTTGGAGAAGGTGTGATTACTCGGGAACGGCTCGTAAGATTTTTAGTGTATTTTCCAGGAAAAATCAGCAACGTTTTTTTTGGCCAATTTGGAGAAGATGGGATTACTCGGGAACGGCTCGTAGGATTTTTAGTGTATTTTCCAGGAAAAATCAACAACGCTTTTTTTGGCCAATTTGGAGAAGATGGGATTACTCGGGAACGGCTCGTAGGTTTTTTAGTGTAATTTCCAGGAAAAATCAACAACGCTTTTTTTTGGCCAATTTGGAGAAGCTGTGATTACTCGGGAACGGCTCGTAGGATTTTTAGTGTATTTTCCAGGAAAAATCAACAACGCTTTTTTTGGCCAATTTGGAGAAGGTGTGATTACTTGGGAACGGCTCGTAGGTTTTTTAGTGTATTTTCCAGGAAAAATCAACAACGCTTTTTTTTGGCCAATTTGGAGAAGGTGTGATTACTCGGGAACGGCTCGTAGGTTTTTTAGTGTATTTTTCAGGAAAAATCAGCAACGCTTTTTTTGGCCAATTTGGAGAAGGTGTGATTACTCGGGAACGGCTCGTAGGATTTTTGATGTTTTTTCCAGGAAAAATCAGCAACGCTTTTTTTGGCCAATTTGGAGATGGTGTGATTACTCGGGAACGGCTCGTAGGATTTTTAGTGTATTTTCCAGGAAAAATCAACAACGCTTTTTTTGGCCAATTTGGAGAAGATGGGATTACTCGGGAACGGCTCGTAGGTTTTTTAGTGTATTTTCCAGGAAAAATCAGCAACGCTTTTTTTGGCCAATTTGGAGAAGGTGTGATTACTAGGGAACTGCTCGTAGGATTTTTAGTGTATTTTCCAGGAAAAATCAACAACGCTTTTTTTGGCCAATTTGGAGAAGGTGTGATTACTCGGGAACTGCTCGTAGGATTTTTAGTGTATTTTCCAGGAAAAATCAACAACGCTTTTTTTGGCCAATTTGGAGAAGCTGTGATTACTCGGGAACGGCTCGTAGGATTTTTAGTGTATTTTCCAGGAAAAATCAACAACGCTTTTTTTTTGGCCAATTTGGAGAAGGTGTGATTACTCGGGAACGGCTCGTAGGTTTTTTAGTGTATTTTCCAGGAAAAATCAGCAACGCTTTTTTTTGGCCAATTTGGAGAAGGTGTGATTACTCGGGAACGGCTCATAGGATTTTTAGTGTATTTTCCAGGAAAAATCAACAACGCTTTTTTTGGCCAATTTGGAGAAGGTGTGATTACTCGGAAACGGCTCGTAAGATTTTTAGTGTATTTTCCAGGAAAAATCAGCAACGCTTTTTTTGGCCAATTTGGAGAAGGTGTGATTACTCGGGAACGGCTCGTAAGATTTTTAGTGTATTTTCCAGGAAAAATCAGCAACGTTTTTTTTGGCCAATTTGGAGAAGATGGGATTACTCGGGAACGGCTCGTAGGATTTTTAGTGTATTTTCCAGGAAAAATCAACAACGCTTTTTTTGGCCAATTTGGAGAAGATGGGATTACTCGGGAACGGCTCGTAGGTTTTTTAGTGTAATTTCCAGGAAAAATCAACAACGCTTTTTTTTGGCCAATTTGGAGAAGCTGTGATTACTCGGGAACGGCTCGTAGGATTTTTAGTGTATTTTCCAGGAAAAATCAACAACGCTTTTTTTGGCCAATTTGGAGAAGGTGTGATTACTCGGGAACGGCTCGTAGGTTTTTTAGTGTATTTTCCAGGAAAAATCAACAACGCTTTTTTTTGGCCAATTTGGAGAAGGTGTGATTACTCGGGAACGGCTCGTAGGTTTTTTAGTGTATTTTCCAGGAAAAATCAGCAACGCTTTTTTTTGGCCAATTTGGAGAAGGTGTGATTACTCGGGAACGGCTCGTAGGATTTTTAGTGTATTTTCCAGGAAAAATCAACAACGCTTTTTTTGGCCAATTTGGAGAAGGTGTGATTACTCGGGAACGGCTCGTAGGTTTTTTAGTGTATTTTCCAGGAAAAATCAACAACGCTTTTTTTTGGCCAATTTGGAGAAGGTGTGATTACTCGGGAACGGCTCGTTGGTTTTTTAGTGTATTTTCCAGGAAAAATCAGCAACGCTTTTTTTTGGCCAATTTGGAGAAGGTGTGATTACTCGGAAACGGCTCGTAGGTTTTTTAGTGTATTTTTCAGGAAAAATCAGCAACGCTTTTTTTTGGCCAATTTGGAGAAGGTGTGATTACTCGGGAACTGCTCGTAGGATTTTTAGTGTATTTTCCAGGAAAAATCAGCAACGCTTTTTTTTCTAATTTGGAGAAGGTGTGATTACTCGGGAACGGCTCGTAGGATTTTAAGTGTGTTTTCCAGGAAAAATCAGCAACGCTTTTTTTTGGCCAATTTGGAGAAGGTGTGATTACTCGGGAACGGCTCGTAGGTTTTTTAGTGTATTTTTCAGGAAAAATCAGCAACGCTTTTTTTGGCCAATTTGGAGAAAGTGTGATTACTCGGGAACGGCTCGTAGGATTTTTGATGTTTTTTCCAGGAAAAATCAGCAACGCTTTTTTTGGCCAATTTGGAGATGGTGTGATTACTCGGGAACGGCTCGTAAGATTTTTAGTGTATTTTCCAGGAAAAATCAACAACGCTTTTTTTGGCCAATTTGGAGAAGATGGGATTACTCGGGAACGGCTCGTTGGTTTTTTAGTGTATTTTCCAGGAAAAATCAGCAACGCTTTTTTTGGCCAATTTGGAGAAGGTGTGATTACTCGGGAACTGCTCGTAAGATTTTTGATGTTTTTTCCAGGAAAAATCAGCAACGCTTTTTTTGGCCAATTTGGAGAAGGTGTGATTACTCGGGAACGGCTCGTAGGATTTTTAGTGTATTTTCCAGGAAAAATCAGCAACGCTTTTTTTTTGGCCAATTTGGAGAAGGTGTGATTACTCGGGAACGGCTCGTAGGTTTTTTAGTGTATTTTCCAGGAAAAATCAGCAACGCTTTTTTTTGGCCAATTTGGAGAAGGTGTGATTACTCGGGAACGGCTCGTAGGATTTTTAGTGTATTTTCCAGGAAAAATCAACAACGCTTTTTTTGGCCAATTTGGAGAAGGTGTGATTACTCGGAAACGGCTCGTAAGATTTTTAGTGTATTTTCCAGGAAAAATCAGCAACGCTTTTTTTGGCCAATTTGGAGAAGGTGTGATTACTCGGGAACGGCTCGTAAGATTTTTAGTGTATTTTCCAGGAAAAATCAGCAACGTTTTTTTTTTGGCCAATTTGAAAAAGATGGGATTACTCGGGAACGGCTCGTAGGATTTTTAGTGTATTTTCCAGGAAAAATCAACAACGCTTTTTCTGGCCAATTTGGAGAAGATGGGATTACTCGGGAACGGCTCGTAGGATTTTTAGTGTATTTTCCAGGAAAAATCAACAACGCTTTTTTTTGGCCAATTTGGAGAAGGTGTGATTACTCGGGAACGGCTCGTAGGATTTTTGATGTATTTTCCAGGAAAAATCAGCAACGCTTTTTTTTGGCCAATTTGGAGAAGGTGTGATTACTCGGAAACGGCTCGTAGGATTTTTAGTGTATTTTCCAGGAAAAATCAGCAACGCTTGTTTTGGCCAATTTGGAGAAGGTGTGATTACTCGGGAACGGCTCGTAGGTTTTTTAGTGTATTTTCCAGGAAAAATCAGCAACGCTTTTTTTGGCCAATTTGGAGAAGGTGTGATTACTCGGGAACGGCTCGTAGGATTTTTAGTGTATTTTTCAGGAAAAATCAGCAACGCTTTTTTTTCTAATTTGGAGAAGGTGTGATTACTCGGGAACGGCTCGTAGGATTTTTAGTGTATTTTGCAGGAAAAATCAGCAACGCTTTTTTTGGCCAATTTGGAGAAGGTGTGATTACTCGGGAACGGCTCGTAAGATTTTTAGTGTATTTTCCAGGAAAACTCAACAACGCTTTTTTTGGCCAATTTGGAGAAGGTGTGATTACTCGGAAACGGCTCGTAAGATTTTTGATGTTTTTTCCAGGAAAAATCAGCAACGCTTTTTTTGGCCAATTTGGAGAAGCTGTGATTACTCGGGAACGGCTCGTAAGATTTTTAGTGTATTTTCCAGGAAAAATCAGCAACGCTTTTTTGGCCAATTTGGAGAAGGTGTGATTACTCGGGAACGGCTCGTAGGATTTTTAGTGTATTTTCCAAGAAAAATCAACAACGCTTTTTTTGGCCAATTTGGAGAAGGTGTGATTACTCGGGAACGGCTCGTAAGATTTTTGATGTTTTTTCCAGGAAAAATCAGCAACGCTTTTTTTTCTAATTTGGAGAAGGTGTGATTACTCGGAAACGGCTCGTAGGTTTTTTAGTGTATTTTCCAGGAAAAATCAGCAACGCTTTTTTTTGGCCAATTTGGAGAAGGTGTGATTACTCGGAAACGGCTCGTAAGATTTTTGATGTTTTTTCCAGGAAAAGTCAGCAACGCTTTTTTTGGCCAATTTGGAGAAGGTGTGATTACTCGGGAACGGCTCGTAAGATTTTTAGTGTATTTTCCAGGAAAAATCAGCAACGCTTTTTTTTCTAATTTGGAGAAGGTGTGATTACTCGGAAACGGCTCGTAAGATTTTTAGTGTATTTTCCAGGAAAAATCAACAACGCTTTTTTTGGCCAATTTGGAGAAGATGGGATTACTCGGGAACGGCTCGTAAGATTTTTGATGTTTTTTCCAGGAAAAATCAGCAACGCTTTTTTTGGCCAATTTGGAGAAGGTGTGATTACTCGGGAACGGCTCGTAGGTTTTTTAGTGTATTTTCCAGGAAAAATCAGCAACGTTTTTTTTTTGCTAATTTGGAGAAGATTGGATTACTCGGGAACGGCTCGTAAGATTTTTGATGTTTTTTCCAGGAAAAATCAGCAACGCTTTTTTTTGCTAATTTGGAGAAGATGGGATTACTCCGGAACGGCTCGTAAGATTTTTAGTGTATTTTCCAGGAAAAATGTGCAACGCTTTTTTTGGCCAATTTGGAGAAGGTGTGATTACTCGGGAACGGCTCGTAAGATTTTTAGTGTATTTTCCAGGAAAAATCAGCAACGCTTTTTTTGGCCAATTTGGAGAAGGTGTGATTACTCGGGAACGGCTCGTAGGATTTTTAGTGTATTTTCCAGGAAAAATCAACAACGCTTTTTTTTGGCCAATTTGGAGAAGGTGTGATTACTCGGGAACGGCTCGTAAGATTTTTAGTGTATTTTCCAGGAAAAATCAGCAACGCTTTTTTTTCTAATTTGGAGAAGATGGGATTACTCGGGAACGGCTCATAAAATTTTTAGTGTATTTTCCAGGAAAAATCAACAACGCTTTTTTTGGCCAATTTGGAGAAGGTGTGATTACTCGGGAACGGCTCATAAAATTTTTGATGTTTTTTCCAGGAAAAATCAGCAACGCTTTTTTTGGCCAATTTGGAGAAGGTGTGATAACTCGGGAACGGCTCGTAGGATTTTTAGTGTATTTTCCAGGAAAAATCAGCAACGCTTTTTTTTGCCAATTTGGAGAAGGTGTGATTACTCGGGAACGGCTCGTAGGATTTTTAGTGTATTTTCCAGGAAAAATCAGCAACGCTTTTTTTGGCCAATTTGGAGAAGGTGTGATTACTCGGGAACGGCTCGTAAGATTTTTGATGTGTTTTCCAGGAAAAATCAGCAACGCTTTTTTTGGCCAATTTGGAGAAGATGGGATTACTCGGAAACGGCTCGTAGGATTTTTAGTGTATTTTCCAGGAAAAATCAACAACGCTTTTTTTGGCCAATTTGGAGAAGGTGTGATTACTCGGGAACGGCTCGTAAGATTTTTGATGTATTTTTCAGGAAAAATCAGCAACGCTTTTTTTGGCCAATTTGGAGAAGGTGTGATTACTCGGGAACGGCTCGTAGGATTTTTAGTGTATTTTCCAGGAAAAATGTGCAACGCTTTTTGTGGCCAATTTGGAGAAGGTGTGATTACTCGGGAACGGCTCATAAAATTTTTAATATATTTTCCAGGAAAAATCAGCAACACTTTTTTTGGCCAATTTGGAGAAGGTGTGATTACTCGGGAACGGCTCGTAAGATTTTTAGTGTATTTTCCAGAAAAAATCAGCAACGCTTTTTTTTCTAATTTGGAGAAGATGGGATTACTCGGGAACGGCTCGTAGGATTTTTAGTGTATTTTCCAGGAAAAATCAGCAACGCTTTTTTTTGGCCAATTTGGAGAAGGTGTGATTACTCGGGAACGGCTCGTAAGATTTTTAGTGTATTTTCCAGGAAAAATCAGCAACGCTTTTTTTTCTAATTTGGAGAAGGTGTAATTACTCGGGAACGGCTCATAAAATTTTTAGTGTATTTTCCAGGAAAAATCAGCAACGCTTTTTTTTGGCCAATTTGGAGAAGGTGTGATTACTCGGGAACTGCTCGTAAGATTTTTAGTGTATTTTCCAGGAAAAATCAGCAACGCTTTTTTTGGCCAATTTGGTGAAGGTGTGATTACTCGGGAACGGCTCGTAGGATTTTTAGTGTATTTTCCAGGAAAAATCAGCAACACTTTTTTTTGGCCAATTTGGAGAAGGTGTGATTACTCGGGAACTGCTCGTAGGATTTTTAGTGTATTTTCCAGGAAAAATCAGCAACGCTTTTTTTTTGCCAATTTGGAGAAGGTGTGATTACTCGGGAACGGCTCGTAAGATTTTTTGTGTATTTTCCAGGAAAAATCAACAACGCTTTTTTTGGCCAATTTGGAGAAGGTGTGATTACTCGGGAACGGCTCGTAGGATTTTTAGTGTATTTTCCAGGAAAAATCAGCAACGCTTTTTTTCTAATTTGGAGAAGATGGGATTACTCGGGAACGGCTCGTAGGTTTTTTAGTGTATTTTCCAGGAAAAATCAGCAACGCTTTTTTTGGCCAATTTGGAGAAGGTGTGATTACTCGGGAACGGCTCGTAAGATTTTTAGTGTATTTTCCAGGAAAAATCAACAACGCTTTTTTTGGCCAATTTGGAGAAGGTGTGATTACTCGGGAACGGCTCGTAAGATTTTTGATGTTTTTTCCAGGAAAAATCAGCAACGCTTTTTTTGGCCAATTTGGAGAAGGTGTGATTACTCGGGAACGGCTCGTAGGATTTTTAGTGTATTTTCCAGGAAAAATCAGCAACGCTTTTTTTTCTAATTTGGAGAAGATGGGATTACTCGGGAACGGCCCGTAGGATTTTTAGTGTATTTTCCAGGAAAAATCAGCAACGTTTTTTTTTTGGCCAATTTGGAGAAGGTGTGATTACTCGGGAACGGCTCGTAAGATTTTTGATGTTTTTTCCAGGAAAAATCAGCAACGCTTTTTTTGGCCAATTTGGAGAAGGTGTGATTACTCGGGAACGGCTCGTAAGATTTTTGATGTTTTTTCCAGGAAAAATCAACAACGCTTTTTTTGGCCAATTTGGAGAAGGTGTGATTACTCGGGAACGGCTCGTAGGATTTTTAGTGTATTTTCCAGGAAAAATCAGCAACGCTTTTTTTTCTAATTTGGAGAAGGTGTGATTACTCGGGAACGGCTCGTAGGTTTTTTAGTGTATTTTCCAGGAAAAATCAGCAACGCTTTTTTTTGGCCAATTTGGAGAAGGTGTGATTACTCGGGAACGGCTCGTAAGTTTTTTAGTGTATTTTCCAGGAAAAATCAGCAACGCTTTTTTTGGCCAATTTGGAGAAGGTGTGATTACTCGGGAACGGCTCGTAAGATTTTTAGTGTATTTTCCAGGAAAAATCAACAACGCTTTTTTTGGCCAATTTGGAGAAGGTGTGATTACTCGGGAACGGCTCGTAGGATTTTTAGTGTATTTTCCAGGAAAAATCAGCAACGCTTTTTTTTGGCCAATTTGGAGAAGATGGGATTACTCGGGAACGGCTCGTAAGATTTTTGATGTTTTTTCCAGGAAAAATCAGCAACGCTTTTTTTTGGCCAATTTGGAGAAGGTGTGATTACTCGGGAACGGCTCGTTGGTTTTTTAGTGTATTTTCCAGGAAAAATCAGCAACGCTTTTTTTTCTAATTTGGAGAAGGTGTGATTACTCGGGAACTGCTCGTAGGTTTTTTAGTGTATTTTTCAGGAAAAATCAGCAACGCTTTTTTTGGCCAATTTGGAGAAGGTGTGATTACTCGGGAACGGCTCGTAGGATTTTTAGTGTATTTTCCAGGAAAAATCAACAACGCTTTTTTTTGGCCAATTTGGAGAAGGTGTGATTACTCGGGAACGGCTCGTAGGTTTTTTAGTGTATTTTTCAGGAAAAATCAACAACGCTTTTTTTGGCCAATTTGGAGAAGCTGTGATTACTCGGGAACGGCTCGTAGGATTTTTAGTGTATTTTCCAGGAAAAATCAGCAACGCTTTTTTTTGCCAATTTGGAGAAGGTGTGATTACTCGGGAACGGCTCGTAAGATTTTTGATGTTTTTTCCAGGAAAAATCAGCAACGTTTTTTTTGCCAATTTGGAGAAGGTGTGATTACTCGGGAACGGCTCGTAAGATTTTTAGTGTATTTTCCAGGAAAAATCAGCAACGCTTTTTTTGGCCAATTTGGAGAAGGTGTGATTACTCGGGAACGGCTCGTAAGATTTTTAGTGTATTTTCCAGGAAAAATCAGCAACGCTTTTTTTGGCCAATTTGGAGAAGGTGTGATTACTCGGAAACGGCTCGTAAGATTTTTAGTGTATTTTCCAGGAAAAATGTGCAACGCTTTTTTTTGCCAATTTGGAGAAGGTGTGATTACTCGGGAACGGCTCGTAAGATTTTTAGTGTATTTTCCAGGAAAAATCAACAACGCTTTTTTTGCCAATTTGGAGAAGGTGTGATTACTCGGGAACGGCTGGTAGGTTTTTTAGTGTATTTTCCAGGAAAAATCAGCAACGCTTTTTTTGGCCAATTTGGAGAAGCTGTGATTACTCGGGAACGGCTCGTAGGATTTTTAGTGTAATTTCCAGGAAAAATCAACAAGCCTTTTTTTTTGCCAATTTGGAG
This sequence comes from Lypha dubia, assembly GCA_947311025.1. Classification (NCBI taxonomy): domain Eukaryota; kingdom Metazoa; phylum Arthropoda; class Insecta; order Diptera; family Tachinidae; genus Lypha; species Lypha dubia. The sequence goes on from CAMZJU010000040.1 coordinate 55,564, forward strand.
AAGGTGTGATTACTTGGGAACGGCTCGTAGGATTTTTAGTGTATTTTCCAGGAAAAATCAGCAACGCTTTTTTTGGCCAATTTGGAGAAGGTGTGATTACTCGGGAACGGCTCGTAGGATTTTTAGTGTATTTTCCAGGAAAAATCAGCAACGCTTTTTTTGGCCAATTTGGAGAAGGTGTGATTACTCGGGAACGGCTCGTAGGTTTTTTAGTGTATTTTCCAGGAAAAATCAGCAACGCTTTTTTTTTGGCCAATTTGGAGAAGGTGTGATTACTCGGGAACGGCTCGTAGGTTTTTTAGTGTATTTTCCAGGAAAAATCAGCAACGCTTTTTTTTGGCCAATTTGGAGAAGGTGTGATTACTCGGGAACGGCTCGTAAGATTTTTAGTGTATTTTCCAGGAAAAATCAACAACGCTTTTTTTGGCCAATTTGGATAAGGTGTGATTACTCGGGAACGGCTCGTAGGATTTTTAGTGTATTTTCCAGGAAAAATAAGCAACGCTTTTTTTTGGCCAATTTGGATAAGGTGTGATTACTCGGGAACGGCTCGTAAGATTTTTGATGTTTTTTCCAGGAAAAATCAGCAACGCTTTTTTTGGCCAATTTGGAGAAGGTGTGATTACTCGGGAACGGCTCGTAAGATTTTTAGTGTATTTTCCAGGAAAAATCAGCAACGCTTTTTTTTGCCAATTTGGAGAAAGTGTGATTACTCCGGAACGGCTCGTAAGATTTTTAGTGTATTTTCCAGGAAAAATCAACAACGCTTTTTTTTGCCAATTTGGAGAAGGTGTGATTACTCGGGAACGGCTCGTAGGATTTTAAGTGTATTTTCCAGGAAAAATTAGCAACGCTTTGTTTTGCCAATTCGGAGAAGGTGTGATTACTCGGGAACGGCTTGTAGGTTTTTTAGTGTATTTTCCAGGAAAAATCAGCAACGCTTTTTTTGGCCAATTTGGAGAAGGTGTGATTACTCGGGAACGGCTCGTAAGATTTTTGATGTTTTTTCCAGGAAAAATCAACAACGCTTTTTTTTGGCCAATTTGGAGAAGGTGTGATTACTCGGGAACGGCTCGTAAGATTTTTAGTGTATTTTCCAGGAAAAATCCGCAACGCTTTTTTTGGCCAATTTGGAGAAGGTGTGATTACTCGGGAACGGCTCGTAAGATTTTTAGTGTATTTTCCAGGAAAAATCAGCAACGCTTTTTTTTGGCCAATTTGGAGAAGATGGGATTACTCGGGAACGGCTCGTAGGATTTTTGATGTTTTTTCCAGGAAAAATCAACAACGCTTTTTTTGGCCAATTTGGAGAAGGTGTGATTACTCGGGAACGGCTCGTAGGATTTTTAGTGTATTTTCCAGGAAAAATCAACAACGCTTTTTTTTGCCAATTTGGAGAAGGTGTGATTACTCGGGAACGGCTCGTAAGATTTTTAGTGTATTTTCCAGGAAAAATGTGCAACGCTTTTTTTTGGCCAATTTGGAGAAGGTGTGATTACTCGGGAACGGCTCGTAGGATTTTTAGTGTATTTTCCAGGAAAAATCAGCAACGCTTTTTTTTGCCAATTTGGAGAAGGTGTGATTACTCGGGAACGGCTCGTAGGATTTTTAGTGTATTTTCCAGGAAAAATCAACAACGCTTTTTTTGGCCAATTTGGAGAAGTTGGGATTACTCGGGAACGGCTCGTAGGTTTTTTAGTGTATTTTCCAGGAAAAATCAGCAACGTTTTTTTTTTGGCCAATTTGGAGAAGATGGGATTACTCGGGAACGGCTCGTAAGATTTTTAGTGTATTTTCCAGGAAAAATCAACAACGCTTTTTTTTGCCAATTTGGAGAAGGTATGATTACTCGGCAACGGCTCGTAAGATTTTTGATGTTTTTTCCAGGAAAAATCAGCAACGCTTTTTTTGGCCAATTTGGAGAAGGTGTGATTACTCGGGAACGGCTCGTAGGTTTTTTAGTGTATTTTCCAGGAAAAATCAGCAACGCTTTTTTTTGGCCAATTTGGAGAAGGTGTGATTACTCGGGAACGGCTCGTAGGATTTTTAGTGTATTTTCCAGGAAAAATCAGCAACGCTTTTTTTGGCCAATTTGGAGAAGGTGTGATTACTCGGGAACGGCTCGTAGGTTTTTTAGTGTATTTTCCAGGAAAAATCAACAACGCTTTTTTTGGCCAATTTGGAGAAGGTGGGATTACTCGGGAACGGCTCGTAGGATTTTTAGTGTATTTTCCAGGAAAAATCAGCAACGCTTTTTTTTGGCCAATTTGGAGAAGGTGTGATTACTCGGGAACGGCTCGTAGGATTTTTAGTGTATTTTCCAGGAAAAATCAACAACGCTTTTTTTGGCCAATTTGGAGAAGGTGTGATTACTCGGAAACGGCTCGTAAGATTTTTAGTGTATTTTCCAGGAAAAATCAGCAACGCTTTTTTTGGCCAATTTGGAGAAGGTGTGATTACTCGGGAACGGCTCGTAAGATTTTTAGTGTATTTTCCAGGAAAAATCAGCAACGCTTTTTTTGGCCAATTTGGAGAAGGTGTGATTACTCGGGAACGGCTCGTAGGTTTTTTAGTGTATTTTCCAGGAAAAATCAGCAACGCTTTTTTTGGCCAATTTGGAGAAGGTGTGATTACTCGGGAACGGCTCGTAGGTTTTTTAGTGTATTTTCCAGGAAAAATCAGCAACGCTTTTTTTGGCCAATTTGGAGAAGGTGTGATTACTCGGGAACGGCTCGTAGGATTTTTAGTGTATTTTCCAGGAAAAATCAGCAACGCTTTTTTTGGCCAATATGGATAAGGTGTGATTACTCGGGAACGGCTCGTAGGATTTTTGATGTTTTTTCCAGGAAAAATCAACAACGCTTTTTTTGGCCAATTCGGAGAAGATGGGATTACTCGGGAACGGCTCGTAGGTTTTTTAGTGTATTTTTCAGGAAAAATCAACAACGCTTTTTTTTCTAATTTGGAGAAGGTGTGATTACTCGGGAACGGCTCGTAGGTTTTTTAGTGTATTTTCCAGGAAAAATCAGCAACGCTTTTTTTTCTAATTTGGAGAAGGTGTGATTACTCTGGAACGGCTCGTAGGTTTTTTAGTGTATTTTCCAGGAAAAATCAGCAACGCTTTTTTTTCTAGTTTGGAGAAGATGGGATTACTCGGGAACGGCTCGTAGGATTTTTAGTGTATTTTCCAGGAAAAATCAGCAACGCGTTTTTTTTTTTCTAATTTGGAGAAGATGGGATTACTCGGGAACTGCTCGTAGGATTTTTAGTGTATTTTCCAGGAAAAATCAACAACGCTTTTTTTTTCTAATTTGGAGAAGATGGGATTACTCGGGAACGGCTCGTAGGTTTTTTAGTGTATTTTCCAGGAAAAATCAACAACGCTTTTTTTGGCCAATTTGGAGAAGGTGTGATTACTCGGGAACGGCTCGTAGGATTTTTAGTGTATTTTCCAGGAAAAATCAACAACGCTTTTTTTGGCCAATTTGGAGAAGGTGTGATTACTCGGGAACGGCTCATAAAATTTTTAATATATTTTCCAGGAAAAATCAACAACGCTTTTTTTTCTAATTTGGAGAAGGTGTGATTACTCGGGAACGGCTCGTAGGTTTTTTAGTGTATTTTCCAGGAAAAATCAGCAACGCTTTTTTTTCTAATTTGGAGAAGGTGTGATTACTCGGGAACGGATCGTAGGTTTTTTAGTGTATTTTCCAGGAAAAATCTGCAACGCTTTTTTTTCTAATTTGGAGAAGATGGGATTACTCGGGAACGGCTCGTACGATTTTTAGTGTATTTTCCAGGAAAAATCAGCAACGCTTTTTTTTCTAATTTGGAGAAGATGGGATTACTCGGGAACGGCTCGTAGGTTTTTTAGTGTATTTTCCAGGAAAAATCAACAACGCTTTTTTTGGCCAATTTGGAGAAGGTGTGATTACTCGGGAACGGCTCGTAGGATTTTTAGTGTATTTTCCAGGAAAAATCAGCAACGCTTTTTTTGGCCAATTTGGAGAAGGTGTGATTACTCGGGAACGGCTCGTAGGATTTTTAGTGTATTTTCCAGGAAAAATCAACAACGCTTTTTTTGGCCAATTTGGAGAAGGTGTGATTACTCGGGAACGGCTCATAAAATTTTTAATATATTTTCCAGGAAAAATCAGCAACGCTTTTTTTTGCTAATTTGGAGAAGATGGGATTACTCCGGAACGGCTCGTAAGATTTTTAGTGTATTTTCCAGGACAAATGTGCAACGCTTTTTTTGGCCAATTTGGAGAAGGTGTGATTACTCGGGAACGGCTCGTAGGATTTTTAGTGTATTTTCCAGGAAAAATCAGCAACGCTTTTTTTTCTAATTTGGAGAAGATGGGATTACTCGGGAACGGCTCGTAGGTTTTTTAGTGTATTTTCCAGGAAAAATCAGCAACGCTTTTTTTTCTAATTTGGAGAAGATGGGATTACTCGGGAACGGCTCGTAGGTTTTTTAGTGTATTTTCCAGGAAAAATCAACAACGCTTTTTTTGGCCAATTTGGAGAAGGTGTGATTACTCGGGAACGGCTCGTAGGATTTTTAGTGTATTTTCCAGGAAAAATCAGCAACGCTTTTTTTGGCCAATTTGGAGAAGGTGTGATTACTCGGGAACGGCTCGTAGGATTTTTAGTGTATTTTCCAGGAAAAATAAGCAACGCTTTTTTTTGCCAATTTGGAGAAGGTGTGATTACTCGGGAACGGCTCGTAGGATTTTTAGTGTATTTTCCAGGAAAAATCAGCAACGCTTTTTTTTTGGCCAATTTGGAGAAGGTGTGATTACTCGGGAACGGCTCGTAGGATTTTTAGTGTATTTTCCAGGAAAAATCAACAACGCTTTTTTTGGCCAATTTGGAGAAGCTGTGATTACTCGGGAACGGCTCGTAGGATTTTTAGTGTATTTTCCAGGAAAAATCAGCAACGCTTTTTTTTGGCCAATTTGGAGAAGGTGTGATTACTCGGGAACGGCTCGTAAGATTTTTAGTGTATTTTTCAGGAAAAATCAGCAACGCTTTTTTTTGGCCAATTTGGAGAAGATGGGATTACTCGGGAACGGCTCGTAAGATTTTTAGTGTATTTTCCAGGAAAAATCAGCAACGCTTTTTTTGGCCAATTTGGAGAAGGTGTGATTACTCGGGAACGGCTCGTAGGTTTTTTAGTGTAATTTCCAGGAAAAATCAGCAACGCTTTTTTTGGCCAATTTGGAGAAGGTGTGATTACTCGGGAACGGCTCGTAGGTTTTTTAGTGTATTTTCCAGGAAAAATCAGCAACGCTTTTTTTGGCCAATTTGGAGAAGGTGTGATTACTCGGGAACGGCTCGTAGGATTTTTAGTGTATTTTCCAGGAAAAATCAGCAACGCTTTTTTTTGGCCAATTTGGAGAAGGTGTGATTACTCGGGAACGGCTCGTAAGATTTTTAGTGTATTTTCCAGGAAAAATCAACAACGCTTTTTTTGGCCAATTTGGAGAAGGTGTGATTACTCGGGAACGGCTCGTAGGATTTTTGATGTTTTTTCCAGGAAAAATCAGCAACGCTTTTTTTTGGCCAATTTGGAGAAGATGGGATTACTCGGGAACGGCTCGTAGGTTTTTTAGTGTAATTTCCAGGAAAAATCTGCAACGCTTTTTTTTCTAATTTGGAGACGATGGGATTACTCGGGAACGGCTCGTAGGATTTTTAGTGTATTTTCCAGGAAAAATCAGCAACGCTTTTTTTGGCCAATTTGGAGAAGGTGTGATTACTCGGGAACGGCTCGTAGGTTTTTTAGTGTATTTTCCAGGAAAAATCAACAACGCTTTTTTTGGCCAATTTGGAGAAGATGGGATTACTCGGGAACGGCTCGTAGGATTTTTGATGTTTTTTCCAGGAAAAATCAGCAACGCTTTTTTTGGCCAATTTGGAGAATGTGTGATTACTCGGGAACGGCTCGTAGAATTTTTAGTGTATTTTCCAGGAAAAATCAGCAAGGTTTTTTTTTGGCCAATTTGGAGAAGGTGTGATTACTCGGGAACGGCTCGTAGGTTTTTTAGTGTATTTTCCAGGAAAAATCAGCAACTTTTTTTTTGGCCAATTTGGAGAAGGTGTGATTACTCGGGAACGGCTCGTAAGATTTTTAGTGTATTTTCCAGGAAAAATCAGCAACGCTTTTTTTGGCCAATTTGGAGAAGGTGTGATTACTCGGGAACGGCTCGTAAGATTTTTGATGTTTTTTCCAGGAAAAATCAACAACGCTTTTTTTGGCCAATTTGGAGAAGGTGTGATTACTCGGGAACGGCTCGTAGGATTTTTAGTGTATTTTCCAGGAAAAATCAGCAACGCTTTTTTTTCTAATTTGGAGAAGGTGTGATTACTCGGGAACGGCTCGTAGGTTTTTTAGTGTATTTTCCAGGAAAAATCAGCAACGCTTTTTTTTGCCAATTTGGAGAAGGTGTGATTACTCGGGAACGGCTCGTAGGATTTTTAGTGTATTTTCCAGGAAAAATCAACAACGCTTTTTTTGGCCAATTTGGAGAACGTGTGATTACTCGGGAACGGCTCGTAAGATTTTTAGTGTATTTTCCAGGAAAAATCAGCAAGGTTTTTTTTTGGCCAATTTGGAGAAGGTGTGATTACTCGGGAACGGCTCGTAGGTTTTTTAGTGTATTTTCCAGGAAAAATCAGCAACGCTTTTTTTTCTAATTTGGAGAAGGTGTGATTACTCGGGAACGGCTCGTAGGTTTTTTAGTGTATTTTCCAGGAAAAATCAGCAACGCTTTTTTTTGCCAATTTGGAGAAGGTGTGATTACTCGGGAACGGCTCGTAGGTTTTTTAGTGTATTTTCCAGGAAAAATCAGCAACGCTTTTTTTGGCCAATTTGGAGAAGGTGTGATTACTCGGGAACGGCTCGTAGGATTTTTAGTGTATTTTCCAGGAAAAATCAGCAACGCTTTTTTTTGGCCAATTTGGAGAAGGTGTGATTACTCGGGAACGGCTCGTAAGATTTTTAGTGTATTTTCCAGGAAAAATCAACAACGCTTTTTTTTGCCAATTTGGAGAAGGTGTGATTACTCGGGAACGGCTCGTAGGTTTTTTAGTGTAATTTCCAGGAAAAATCAACAACGCTTTTTTTTGGCCAATTTGGAGAAGCTGTGATTACTCGGGAACGGCTCGTAGGATTTTTAGTGTATTTTCCAGGAAAAATCAACAACGCTTTTTTTGGCCAATTTGGAGAAGGTGTGATTACTCGGGAACGGCTCGTAGGATTTTTAGTGTATTTTCCAGGAAAAATCAGCAAGGTTTTTTTTTTGGCCAATTTGGAGAAGGTGTGATTACTCGGGAACGGCTCGTAAGATTTTTAGTGTATTTTCCAGGAAAAATCAACAACGCTTTTTTTTGGCCAATTTGGAGAAGGTGTGATTACTCGGGAACGGCTCGTAGGATTTTTAGTGTATTTTCCAGGAAAAATCAGCAACGCGTTTTTTTTTTCTAATTTGGAGAAGATGGGATTACTCGGGAACTGCTCGTAGGATTTTTAGTGTATTTTCCAGGAAAAATCAACAACGCTTTTTTTTTCTAATTTGGAGAAGATGGGATTACTCGGGAACGGCTCGTAGGTTTTTTAGTGTATTTTCCAGGAAAAATCAACAACGCTTTTTTTGGCCAATTTGGAGAAGGTGTGATTACTCGGGAACGGCTCGTAGGATTTTTAGTGTATTTTCCAGGAAAAATCAACAACGCTTTTTTTGGCCAATTTGGAGAAGGTGTGATTACTCGGGAACGGCTCATAAAATTTTTAATATATTTTCCAGGAAAAATCAACAACGCTTTTTTTTCTAATTTGGAGAAGGTGTGATTACTCGGGAACGGCTCGTAGGTTTTTTAGTGTATTTTCCAGGAAAAATCAGCAACGCTTTTTTTTCTAATTTGGAGAAGGTGTGATTACTCGGGAACGGATCGTAGGTTTTTTAGTGTATTTTCCAGGAAAAATCAGCAACGCTTTTTTTTCTAATTTGGAGAAGATGGGATTACTCGGGAACGGCTCGTACGATTTTTAGTGTATTTTCCAGGAAAAATCAGCAACGCTTTTTTTTCTAATTTGGAGAAGATGGGATTACTCGGGAACGGCTCGTAGGTTTTTTAGTGTATTTTCCAGGAAAAATCAACAACGCTTTTTTTGGCCAATTTGGAGAAGGTGTGATTACTCGGGAACGGCTCGTAGGATTTTTAGTGTATTTTCCAGGAAAAATCAGCAACGCTTTTTTTGGCCAATTTGGAGAAGGTGTGATTACTCGGGAACGGCTCGTAGGATTTTTAGTGTATTTTCCAGGAAAAATCAACAACGCTTTTTTTGGCCAATTTGGAGAAGGTGTGATTACTCGGGAACGGCTCATAAAATTTTTAATATATTTTCCAGGAAAAATCAGCAACGCTTTTTTTTGCTAATTTGGAGAAGATGGGATTACTCCGGAACGGCTCGTAAGATTTTTAGTGTATTTTCCAGGACAAATGTGCAACGCTTTTTTTGGCCAATTTGGAGAAGGTGTGATTACTCGGGAACGGCTCGTAGGATTTTTAGTGTATTTTCCAGGAAAAATCAGCAACGCTTTTTTTTTCTAATTTGGAGAAGATGGGATTACTCGGGAACGGCTCGTAGGTTTTTTAGTGTATTTTCCAGGAAAAATCAGCAACGCTTTTTTTTCTAATTTGGAGAAGATGGGATTACTCGGGAACGGCTCGTAGGTTTTTTAGTGTATTTTCCAGGAAAAATCAACAACGCTTTTTTTGGCCAATTTGGAGAAGGTGTGATTACTCGGGAACGGCTCGTAGGATTTTTAGTGTATTTTCCAGGAAAAATCAGCAACGCTTTTTTTGGCCAATTTGGAGAAGGTGTGATTACTCGGGAACGGCTCGTAGGATTTTTAGTGTATTTTCCAGGAAAAATAAGCAACGCTTTTTTTTGCCAATTTGGAGAAGGTGTGATTACTCGGGAACGGCTCGTAGGATTTTTAGTGTATTTTCCAGGAAAAATCAGCAACGCTTTTTTTTTGGCCAATTTGGAGAAGGTGTGATTACTCGGGAACGGCTCGTAGGATTTTTAGTGTATTTTCCAGGAAAAATCAACAACGCTTTTTTTGGCCAATTTGGAGAAGCTGTGATTACTCGGGAACGGCTCGTAGGATTTTTAGTGTATTTTCCAGGAAAAATCAGCAACGCTTTTTTTTGGCCAATTTGGAGAAGGTGTGATTACTCGGGAACGGCTCGTAAGATTTTTAGTGTATTTTTCAGGAAAAATCAGCAACGCTTTTTTTTGGCCAATTTGGAGAAGATGGGATTACTCGGGAACGGCTCGTAAGATTTTTAGTGTATTTTCCAGGAAAAATCAGCAACGCTTTTTTTGGCCAATTTGGAGAAGGTGTGATTACTCGGGAACGGCTCGTAGGTTTTTTAGTGTAATTTCCAGGAAAAATCAGCAACGCTTTTTTTGGCCAATTTGGAGAAGGTGTGATTACTCGGGAACGGCTCGTAGGTTTTTTAGTGTATTTTCCAGGAAAAATCAGCAACGCTTTTTTTGGCCAATTTGGAGAAGGTGTGATTACTCGGGAACGGCTCGTAGGATTTTTAGTGTATTTTCCAGGAAAAATCAGCAACGCTTTTTTTTGGCCAATTTGGAGAAGGTGTGATTACTCGGGAACGGCTCGTAAGATTTTTAGTGTATTTTCCAGGAAAAATCAACAACGCTTTTTTTGGCCAATTTGGAGAAGGTGTGATTACTCGGGAACGGCTCGTAGGATTTTTGATGTTTTTTCCAGGAAAAATCAGCAACGCTTTTTTTTGGCCAATTTGGAGAAGATGGGATTACTCGGGAACGGCTCGTAGGTTTTTTAGTGTAATTTCCAGGAAAAATCTGCAACGCTTTTTTTTCTAATTTGGAGACGATGGGATTACTCGGGAACGGCTCGTAGGATTTTTAGTGTATTTTCCAGGAAAAATCAGCAACGCTTTTTTTGGCCAATTTGGAGAAGGTGTGATTACTCGGGAACGGCTCGTAGGTTTTTTAGTGTATTTTCCAGGAAAAATCAACAACGCTTTTTTTGGCCAATTTGGAGAAGATGGGATTACTCGGGAACGGCTCGTAGGATTTTTGATGTTTTTTCCAGGAAAAATCAGCAACGCTTTTTTTGGCCAATTTGGAGAATGTGTGATTACTCGGGAACGGCTCGTAGAATTTTTAGTGTATTTTCCAGGAAAAATCAGCAAGGTTTTTTTTTGGCCAATTTGGAGAAGGTGTGATTACTCGGGAACGGCTCGTAGGTTTTTTAGTGTATTTTCCAGGAAAAATCAGCAACGTTTTTTTTTGGCCAATTTGGAGAAGGTGTGATTACTCTGGAACGGCTCGTAAGATTTTTAGTGTATTTTCCAGGAAAAATCAGCAACGCTTTTTTTGGCCAATTTGGAGAAGGTGTGATTACTCGGGAACGGCTCGTAAGATTTTTGATGTTTTTTCCAGGAAAAATCAACAACGCTTTTTTTGGCCAATTTGGAGAAGGTGTGATTACTCGGGAACGGCTCGTAGGATTTTTAGTGTATTTTCCAGGAAAAATCAGCAACGCTTTTTTTTCTAATTTGGAGAAGGTGTGATTACTCGGGAACGGCTCATAGGTTTTTTAGTGTATTTTCCAGGAAAAATCAGCAACGCTTTTTTTTGCCAATTTGGAGAAGGTGTGATTACTCGGGAACGGCTCGTAGGATTTTTAGTGTATTTTCCAGGAAAAATCAACAACGCTTTTTTTGGCCAATTTGGAGAAGGTGTGATTACTCGGGAACGGCTCGTAAGATTTTTAGTGTATTTTCCAGGAAAAATCAGCAAGGTTTTTTTTTGGCCAATTTGGAGAAGGTGTGATTACTCGGGAACGGCTCGTAGGTTTTTTAGTGTATTTTCCAGGAAAAATCAGCAACGCTTTTTTTTCTAATTTGGAGAAGGTGTGATTACTCGGGAACGGCTCGTAGGTTTTTTAGTGTATTTTCCAGGAAAAATCAGCAACGCTTTTTTTTGCCAATTTGGAGAAGGTGTGATTACTCGGGAACGGCTCGTAGGTTTTTTAGTGTATTTTCCAGGAAAAATCAGCAACGCTTTTTTTGGCCAATTTGGAGAAGGTGTGATTACTCGGGAACGGCTCGTAGGATTTTTAGTGTATTTTCCAGGAAAAATCAGCAACGCTTTTTTTTGGCCAATTTGGAGAAGGTGTGATTACTCGGGAACGGCTCGTAAGATTTTTAGTGTATTTTCCAGGAAAAATCAACAACGCTTTTTTTTGCCAATTTGGAGAAGGTGTGATTACTCGGGAACGGCTCGTAGGTTTTTTAGTGTAATTTCCAGGAAAAATCAACAACGCTTTTTTTTGGCCAATTTGGAGAAGCTGTGATTACTCGGGAACGGCTCGTAGGATTTTTAGTGTATTTTCCAGGAAAAATCAACAACGCTTTTTTTGGCCAATTTGGAGAAGGTGTGATTACTCGGGAACGGCTCGTAGGATTTTTAGTGTATTTTCCAGGAAAAATCAGCAAGGTTTTTTTTTGGCCAATTTGGAGAAGGTGTGATTACTCGGGAACGGCTCGTAAGATTTTTAGTGTATTTTCCAGGAAAAAATCAACAACGCTTTTTTTTGGCCAATTTGGAGAAGGTGTGATTACTCGGGAACGGCTCGTAGGATTTTTAGTGTATTTTCCAGGAAAAATCAGCAACGCGTTTTTTTTTTCTAATTTGGAGAAGATGGGATTACTCGGGAACTGCTCGTAGGATTTTTAGTGTATTTTCCAGGAAAAATCAACAACGCTTTTTTTTTCTAATTTGGAGAAGATGGGATTACTCGGGAACGGCTCGTAGGTTTTTTAGTGTATTTTCCAGGAAAAATCAACAACGCTTTTTTTGGCCAATTTGGAGAAGGTGTGATTACTCGGGAACGGCTCGTAGGATTTTTAGTGTATTTTCCAGGAAAAATCAACAACGCTTTTTTTGGCCAATTTGGAGAAGGTGTGATTACTCGGGAACGGCTCATAAAATTTTTAATATATTTTCCAGGAAAAATCAACAACGCTTTTTTTTCTAATTTGGAGAAGGTGTGATTACTCGGGAACGGCTCGTAGGTTTTTTAGTGTATTTTCCAGGAAAAATCAGCAACGCTTTTTTTTCTAATTTGGAGAAGGTGTGATTACTCGGGAACGGATCGTAGGTTTTTTAGTGTATTTTCCAGGAAAAATCAGCAACGCTTTTTTTTCTAATTTGGAGAAGATGGGATTACTCGGGAACGGCTCGTACGATTTTTAGTGTATTTTCCAGGAAAAATCAGCAACGCTTTTTTTTCTAATTTGGAGAAGATGGGATTACTCGGGAACGGCTCGTAGGTTTTTTAGTGTATTTTCCAGGAAAAATCAACAACGCTTTTTTTGGCCAATTTGGAGAAGGTGTGATTACTCGGGAACGGCTCGTAGGATTTTTAGTGTATTTTCCAGGAAAAATCAGCAACGCTTTTTTTGGCCAATTTGGAGAAGGTGTGATTACTCGGGAACGGCTCGTAGGATTTTTAGTGTATTTTCCAGGAAAAATCAACAACGCTTTTTTTGGCCAATTTGGAGAAGGTGTGATTACTCGGGAACGGCTCATAAAATTTTTAATATATTTTCCAGGAAAAATCAGCAACGCTTTTTTTTGCTAATTTGGAGAAGATGGGATTACTCCGGAACGGCTCGTAAGATTTTTAGTGTATTTTCCAGGACAAATGTGCAACGCTTTTTTTGGCCAATTTGGAGAAGGTGTGATTACTCGGGAACGGCTCGTAGGATTTTTAGTGTATTTTCCAGGAAAAATCAGCAACGCTTTTTTTTTCTAATTTGGAGAAGATGGGATTACTCGGGAACGGCTCGTAGGTTTTTTAGTGTATTTTCCAGGAAAAATCAGCAACGCTTTTTTTTCTAATTTGGAGAAGATGGGATTACTCGGGAACGGCTCGTAGGTTTTTTAGTGTATTTTCCAGGAAAAATCAACAACGCTTTTTTTGGCCAATTTGGAGAAGGTGTGATTACTCGGGAACGGCTCGTAGGATTTTTAGTGTATTTTCCAGGAAAAATCAGCAACGCTTTTTTTGGCCAATTTGGAGAAGGTGTGATTACTCGGGAACGGCTCGTAGGATTTTTAGTGTATTTTCCAGGAAAAATAAGCAACGCTTTTTTTTTGCCAATTTGGAGAAGGTGTGATTACTCGGGAACGGCTCGTAGGATTTTTAGTGTATTTTCCAGGAAAAATCAGCAACGCTTTTTTTTTGGCCAATTTGGAGAAGGTGTGATTACTCGGGAACGGCTCGTAGGATTTTTAGTGTATTTTCCAGGAAAAATCAACAACGCTTTTTTTGGCCAATTTGGAGAAGCTGTGATTACTCGGGAACGGCTCGTAGGATTTTTAGTGTATTTTCCAGGAAAAATCAGCAACGCTTTTTTTTGGCCAATTTGGAGAAGGTGTGATTACTCGGGAACGGCTCGTAAGATTTTTAGTGTATTTTTCAGGAAAAATCAGCAACGCTTTTTTTTGGCCAATTTGGAGAAGATGGGATTACTCGGGAACGGCTCGTAAGATTTTTAGTGTATTTTCCAGGAAAAATCAGCAACGCTTTTTTTGGCCAATTTGGAGAAGGTGTGATTACTCGGGAACGGCTCGTAGCTTTTTTAGTGTAATTTCCAGGAAAAATCAGCAACGCTTTTTTTGGCCAATTTGGAGAAGGTGTGATTACTCGGGAACGGCTCGTAGGTTTTTTAGTGTATTTTCCAGGAAAAATCAGCAACGCTTTTTTTGGCCAATTTGGAGAAGGTGTGATTACTCGGGAACGGCTCGTAGGATTTTTAGTGTATTTTCCAGGAAAAATCAGCAACGCTTTTTTTTGGCCAATTTGGAGAAGGTGTGATTACTCGGGAACGGCTCGTAAGATTTTTAGTGTATTTTCCAGGAAAAATCAACAACGCTTTTTTTGGCCAATTTGGAGAAGGTGTGATTACTCGGGAACGGCTCGTAGGATATTTGATGTTTTTTCCAGGAAAAATCAGCAACGCTTTTTTTTGGCCAATTTGGAGAAGATGGGATTACTCGGGAACGGCTCGTAGGTTTTTTAGTGTAATTTCCAGGAAAAATCTGCAACGCTTTTTTTTCTAATTTGGAGACGATGGGATTACTCGGGAACGGCTCGTAGGATTTTTAGTGTATTTTCCAGGAAAAATCAGCAACGCTTTTTTTGGCCAATTTGGAGAAGGTGTGATTACTCGGGAACGGCTCGTAGGTTTTTTAGTGTATTTTCCAGGAAAAATCAACAACGCTTTTTTTGGCCAATTTGGAGAAGATGGGATTACTCGGGAACGGCTCGTAGGATTTTTGATGTTTTTTCCAGGAAAAATCAGCAACGCTTTTTTTGGCCAATTTGGAGAATGTGTGATTACTCGGGAACGGCTCGTAGAATTTTTAGTGTATTTTCCAGGAAAAATCAACAACGCTTTTTTTGGCCAATTTGGAGAAGGTGTGATTACTCGGGAACGGCTCGTAGGTTTTTTAGTGTATTTTCCAGGAAAAATCAGCAACGTTTTTTTTTGGCCAATTTGGAGAAGGTGTGATTACTCGGGAACGGCTCGTAAGATTTTTAGTGTATTTTCCAGGAAAAATCAGCAACGCTTTTTTTGGCCAATTTGGAGAAGGTGTGATTACTCGGGAACGGCTCGTAAGATTTTTGATGTTTTTTCCAGGAAAAATCAACAACGCTTTTTTTGGCCAATTTGGAGAAGGTGTGATTACTCGGGAACGGCTCGTAGGATTTTTAGTGTATTTTCCAGGAAAAATCAGCAACGCTTTTTTTTCTAATTTGGAGAAGGTGTGATTACTCGGGAACGGCTCGTAGGTTTTTTAGTGTATTTTCCAGGAAAAATCAGCAACGCTTTTTTTTGCCAATTTGGAGAAGGTGTGATTACTCGGGAACGGCTCGTAGGATTTTTAGTGTATTTTCCAGGAAAAATCAACAACGCTTTTTTTGGCCAATTTGGAGAAGGTGTGATTACTCGGGAACGGCTCGTAAGATTTTTAGTGTATTTTCCAGGAAAAATCAGCAAGGTTTTTTTTTGGCCAATTTGGAGAAGGTGTGATTACTCGGGAACGGCTCGTAGGTTTTTTAGTGTATTTTCCAGGAAAAATCAGCAACGCTTTTTTTTCTAATTTGGAGAAGATGGGATTACTCGGGAACGGCTCGTAGGTTTTTTAGTGTAATTTCCAGGAAAAATCAACAACGCTTTTTTTTGGCCAATTTGGAGAAGCTGTGATTACTCGGGAACGGCTCGTAGGATTTTTAGTGTATTTTCCAGGAAAAATCAACAACGCTTTTTTTGGCCAATTTGGAGAAGGTGTGATTACTCGGGAACGGCTCGTAGGATTTTTAGTGTATTTTCCAGGAAAAATCAGCAAGGTTTTTTTTTGGCCAATTTGGAGAAGGTGTGATTACTCGGGAACGGCTCGTAAGATTTTTAGTGTATTTACCAGGAAAAATCAACAACGCTTTTTTTTGGCCAATTTGGAGAAGGTGTGATTACTCGGGAACGGCTCGTAGGATTTTTAGTGTATTTTCCAGGAAAAATCAGCAACGCTTTTTTTTTGGCCAATTTGGAGAAGGTGTGATTACTCGGGAACGGCTCGTAAGATTTTTGATGTTTTTTCCAGGAAAAATCAGCAACGCTTTTTTTGGCCAATTTGGAGAAGGTGTGATTACTCGGGAACGGCTCGTAGGATTTTTAGTGTATTTTCCAGGAAAAATCAGCAACGCTTTTTTTGGCCAATTTGGAGAAGATGGGATTACTCGGGAACGGCTCGTAAGATTTTTAGTGTATTTTCCAGGAAAAATCAACAACGCTTTTTTTTGCCAATTTGGAGAAGGTGTGATTACTCGGGAACGGCTCGTAGGTTTTTTAGTGTATTTTCCAGGAAAAATGTGCAACGCTTTTTTTTCTAATTTGGAGAAGATGGGATTACTCGGGAACGGCTCGTAGGTTTTTTAGTGTAATTTCCAGGAAAAATCAGCAACGCTTTTTTTGGCCAATTTGGAGAAGGTGTGATTACTCGGGAACGGCTCGTAGGATTTTTAGTGTATTTTCCAGGAAAAATCAACAACGCTTTTTTTGGCCAATTTGGAGAAGCTGTGATTACTCGGGAACGGCTCGTAGGATTTTTAGTGTATTTTCCAGGAAAAATCAACAACGCTTTTTTTGGCCAATTTGGAGAAGGTGTGATTACTCGGGAACGGCTCGTAGGATTTTTAGTGTATTTTCCAGGAAAAATCAGCAACGCTTTTTTTGGCCAATTTGGAGAAGATGGGATTACTCGGGAACGGCTCGTAAGATTTTTAGTGTATTTTCCAGGAAAAATCAACAACGCTTTTTTTGCCAATTTGGAGAAGGTGTGATTACTCGGGAACGGCTCGTAGGTTTTTTAGTGTATTTTCCAGGAAAAATGTGCAACGCTTTTTTTTCTAATTTGGAGAAGATGGGATTACTCGGGAACGGCTCGTAGGTTTTTTAGTGTAATTTCCAGGAAAAATCAGCAACGCTTTTTTTGGCCAATTTGGAGAAGGTGTGATTATTCGGGAACGGCTCGTAGGATTTTTAGTGTATTTTCCAGGAAAAATCAGCAACGCTTTTTTTGGCCAATTTGGATAAGGTGTGATTACTCGGGAACGGCTCGTAGGATTTTTGATGTTTTTTCCAGGAAAAATCAGCAACGCTTTTTTTTTGCTAATTCGGAGAAGATGGGATTACTCGGGAACGGCTCGTAGGTTTTTTAGTGTATTTTTCAGGAAAAATCAGCAACGCTTTTTTTTTGCCAATTTGGAGAAGATGGGATTACTCGGGAACTGCTCGTAAGATTTTTGATGTATTTTCCAGGAAAAATCAGCAACGCTTTTTTTGGCCAATTTGGAGAAGATGGGATTACTCGGGAACGGCTCGTAGGTTTTTTAGTGTATTTTCCAGGAAAAATCAGCAACGCTTTTTTTGGCCAATTTGGAGAAGGTGTGATTACTCGGGAACGGCTCGTAAGATTTTTGATGTTTTTTCCAGGAAAAATCAGCAACGCTTTTTTTGGCCAATTTGGAGAAGGTGTGATTACTCGGGAACGGCTCGTAAGATTTTTAGTGTATTTTCCAGGAAAAATCAACAACGCTTTTTTTTGGCCAATTTGGAGAAGGTGTGATTACTCGGGAACGGCTCGTAGGATTTTTAGTGTATTTTCCAGGAAAAATCAGCAACGCTTTTTTTTTGGCCAATTTGGAGAAGGTGTGATTACTCGGGAACGGCTCGTAGGATTTTTAGTGTATTTTCCAGGAAAAATCAGCAACGCTTTTTTTTGGCCAATTTGGAGAAGGTGTGATTACTCGGGAACGGCTCGTAGGATTTTTAGTGTATTTTCCAGGAAAAATCAGCAAGGTTTTTTTTTGGCCAATTTGGAGAAGGTGTGATTACTCGGGAACGGCTCGTAGGATTTTTAGTGTATTTTCCAGGAAAAATCAGCAACGCTTTTTTTGGCCAATTTGGAGAAGATGGGATTACTCGGGAACGGCTCGTAAGATTTTTAGTGTATTTTCCAGGAAAAATCAACAACGCTTTTTTTTGCCAATTTGGAGAAGGTGTGATTACTCGGGAACGGCTCGTAGGTTTTTTAGTGTATTTTCCAGGAAAAATCAGCAACGCTTTTTTTGGCCAATTTGGAGAAGGTGTGATTACTCGGGAACGGCTCGTAGGATTTTTAGTGTATTTTCCAGGAAAAATCAGCAACGCTTTTTTTTGGCCAATTTGGAGAAGGTGTGATTACTCGGGAACGGCTCGTAGGATTTTTAGTGTATTTTCCAGGAAAAATCAGCAAGGTTTTTTTTTGGCCAATTTGGAGAAGGTGTGATTACTCGGGAACAGCTCGTAGGATTTTTAGTGTATTTTCCAGGAAAAATCAGCAACGCTTTTTTTGGCCAATTTGGAGAAGATGGGATTACTCGGGAACGGCTCGTAAGATTTTTAGTGTATTTTCCAGGAAAAATCAACAACGCTTTTTTTTGCCAATTTGGAGAAGGTGTGATTACTCGGGAACGGCTCGTAGGTTTTTTAGTGTATTTTCCAGGAAAAATGTGCAACGCTTTTTTTTCTAATTTGGAGAAGATGGGATTACTCGGGAACGGCTCGTAGGTTTTTTAGTGTAATTTCCAGGAAAAATCAGCAACGCTTTTTTTGGCCAATTTGGAGAAGGTGTGATTACTCGGGAACGGCTCGTAGGATTTTTAGTGTATTTTCCAGGAAAAATCATCAACCCTTTTTTTGGCCAATTTGGAGAAGCTGTGATACTCGGGAACGGCTCGTAGGATTTTTGATGTTTTTTCCAGGAAAAATCAGCAACGCTTTTTTTTTGCTAATTCGGAGAAGATGGGATTACTCGGGAACGGCTCGTA
Organism: Lypha dubia; assembly: GCA_947311025.1. NCBI lineage: Eukaryota > Metazoa > Arthropoda > Insecta > Diptera > Tachinidae > Lypha > Lypha dubia. The sequence continues at coordinate 74,073 of CAMZJU010000040.1, forward strand.
GGTTTTTTAGTGTATTTTTCAGGAAAAATCAGCAACGCTTTTTTTTTGCCAATTTGGAGAAGATGGGATTACTCGGGAACTGCTCGTAAGATTTTTGATGTATTTTCCAGGAAAAATCAGCAACGCTTTTTTTGGCCAATTTGGAGAAGATGGGATTACTCGGGAACGGCTCGTAGGTTTTTTAGTGTATTTTCCAGGAAAAATCAGCAACGCTTTTTTTGGCCAATTTGGAGAAGGTGTGATTACTCGGGAACGGCTCGTAAGATTTTTGATGTTTTTTCCAGGAAAAATCAGCAACGCTTTTTTTGGCCAATTTGGAGAAGGTGTGATTACTCGGGAACGGCTCGTAAGATTTTTAGTGTATTTTCCAGGAAAAATCAACAACGCTTTTTTTTGGCCAATTTGGAGAAGGTGTGATTACTCGGGAACGGCTCGTAGGATTTTTAGTGTATTTTCCAGGAAAAATCAGCAACGCTTTTTTTTTGGCCAATTTGGAGAAGGTGTGATTACTCGGGAACGGCTCGTAGGATTTTTGATGTTTTTTCCAGGAAAAATCAGCAACGCTTTTTTTTTGCTAATTCGGAGAAGATGGGATTACTCGGGAACGGCTCGTAGGTTTTTTAGTGTATTTTTCAGGAAAAATCAGCAACGCTTTTTTTTTGCCAATTTGGAGAAGATGGGATTACTCGGGAACTGCTCGTAAGATTTTTGATGTATTTTCCAGGAAAAATCAGCAACGCTTTTTTTGGCCAATTTGGAGAAGGTGTGATTACTCGGGAACGGCTCGTAAGATTTTTGATGTTTTTTCCAGGAAAAATCAGCAAGGTTTTTTTTTGGCCAATTTGGAGAAGGTGTGATTACTCGGGAACGGCTCGTAGGATTTTTAGTGTATTTTCCAGGAAAAATCAGCAACGCTTTTTTTGGCCAATTTGGAGAAGATGGGATTATTCGGGAACGGCTCGTAGGATTTTTAGTGTATTTTCCAGGAAAAATCAGCAACGTTTTTTTTGGCCAATTTGGATAAGGTGTGATTACTCGGGAACGGCTCGTAGGATTTTTGATGTTTTTTCCAGGAAAAATCAGCAACGCTTTTTTTTTGCTAATTCGGAGAAGATGGGATTACTCGGGAACGGCTCGTAGGTTTTTTAGTGTATTTTTCAGGAAAAATCAGCAACGCTTTTTTTTTGCCAATTTGGAGAAGATGGGATTACTCGGGAACTGCTCGTAAGATTTTTGATGTATTTTCCAGGAAAAATCAGCAACGCTTTTTTTGGCCAATTTGGAGAAGGTGTGATTACTCGGGAACGGCTCGTAAGATTTTTGATGTTTTTTCCAGGAAAAATCAGCAAGGTTTTTTTTTGGCCAATTTGGAGAAGGTGTGATTACTCGGGAACGGCTCGTAAGATTTTTGATGTTTTTTCCAGGAAAAATCAACAACGCTTTTTTTGGCCAATTTGGAGAAGGTGTGATTACTCGGGAACGGCTCGTAGGATTTTTAGTGTATTTTCCAGGAAAAATCAGCAACGCTTTTTTTTCTAATTTGGAGAAGGTGTGATTACTCGGGAACGGCTCGTAGGTTTTTTAGTGTATTTTCCAGGAAAAATCAGCAACGCTTTTTTTTGCCAATTTGGAGAAGGTGTGATTACTCGGGAACGGCTCGTAGGATTTTTAGTGTATTTTCCAGGAAAAATCAACAACGCTTTTTTTGGCCAATTTGGAGAAGGTGTGATTACTCGGGAACGGCTCGTAAGATTTTTAGTGTATTTTCCAGGAAAAATCAGCAAGGTTTTTTTTTGGCCAATTTGGAGAAGGTGTGATTACTCGGGAACGGCTCGTAGGTTTTTTAGTGTATTTTCCAGGAAAAATCAGCAACGCTTTTTTTTCTAATTTGGAGAAGATGGGATTACTCGGGAACGGCTCGTAGGTTTTTTAGTGTAATTTCCAGGAAAAATCAACAACGCTTTTTTTTGGCCAATTTGGAGAAGCTGTGATTACTCGGGAACGGCTCGTAGGATTTTTAGTGTATTTTCCAGGAAAAATCAACAACGCTTTTTTTGGCCAATTTGGAGAAGGTGTGATTACTCGGGAACGGCTCGTAGGATTTTTAGTGTATTTTCCAGGAAAAATCAGCAAGGTTTTTTTTTGGCCAATTTGGAGAAGGTGTGATTACTCGGGAACGGCTCGTAAGATTTTTAGTGTATTTACCAGGAAAAATCAACATCGCTTTTTTTTGGCCAATTTGGAGAAGGTGTGATTACTCGGGAACGGCTCGTAGGATTTTTAGTGTATTTTCCAGGAAAAATCAGCAACGCTTTTTTTTTGGCCAATTTGGAGAAGGTGTGATTACTCGGGAACGGCTCGTAAGATTTTTGATGTTTTTTCCAGGAAAAATCAGCAACGCTTTTTTTGGCCAATTTGGAGAAGGTGTGATTACTCGGGAACGGCTCGTAGGATTTTTAGTGTATTTTCCAGGAAAAATCAGCAACGCTTTTTTTGGCCAATTTGGAGAAGATGGGATTACTCGGGAACGGCTCGTAAGATTTTTAGTGTATTTTCCAGGAAAAATCAACAACGCTTTTTTTTGCCAATTTGGAGAAGGTGTGATTACTCGGGAACGGCTCGTAGGTTTTTTAGTGTATTTTCCAGGAAAAATGTGCAACGCTTTTTTTTCTAATTTGGAGAAGATGGGATTACTCGGGAACGGCTCGTAGGTTTTTTAGTGTAATTTCCAGGAAAAATCAGCAACGCTTTTTTTGGCCAATTTGGAGAAGGTGTGATTACTCGGGAACGGCTCGTAGGATTTTTAGTGTATTTTCCAGGAAAAATCAACAACGCTTTTTTTGGCCAATTTGGAGAAGCTGTGATTACTCGGGAACGGCTCGTAGGATTTTTAGTGTATTTTCCAGGAAAAATCAACAACGCTTTTTTTGGCCAATTTGGAGAAGGTGTGATTACTCGGGAACGGCTCGTAGGATTTTTAGTGTATTTTCCAGGAAAAATCAGCAACGCTTTTTTTGGCCAATTTGGAGAAGATGGGATTACTCGGGAACGGCTCGTAAGATTTTTAGTGTATTTTCCAGGAAAAATCAACAACGCTTTTTTTGCCAATTTGGAGAAGGTGTGATTACTCGGGAACGGCTCGTAGGTTTTTTAGTGTATTTTCCAGGAAAAATGTGCAACGCTTTTTTTTCTAATTTGGAGAAGATGGGATTACTCGGGAACGGCTCGTAGGTTTTTTAGTGTAATTTCCAGGAAAAATCAGCAACGCTTTTTTTGGCCAATTTGGAGAAGGTGTGATTATTCGGGAACGGCTCGTAGGATTTTTAGTGTATTTTCCAGGAAAAATCAGCAACGCTTTTTTTGGCCAATTTGGATAAGGTGTGATTACTCGGGAACGGCTCGTAGGATTTTTGATGTTTTTTCCAGGAAAAATCAGCAACGCTTTTTTTTTGCTAATTCGGAGAAGATGGGATTACTCGGGAACGGCTCGTAGGTTTTTTAGTGTATTTTTCAGGAAAAATCAGCAACGCTTTTTTTTTGCCAATTTGGAGAAGATGGGATTACTCGGGAACTGCTCGTAAGATTTTTGATGTATTTTCCAGGAAAAATCAGCAACGCTTTTTTTGGCCAATTTGGAGAAGATGGGATTACTCGGGAACGGCTCGTAGGTTTTTTAGTGTATTTTCCAGGAAAAATCAGCAACGCTTTTTTTGGCCAATTTGGAGAAGGTGTGATTACTCGGGAACGGCTCGTAAGATTTTTGATGTTTTTTCCAGGAAAAATCAGCAACGCTTTTTTTGGCCAATTTGGAGAAGGTGTGATTACTCGGGAACGGCTCGTAAGATTTTTAGTGTATTTTCCAGGAAAAATCAACAACGCTTTTTTTTGGCCAATTTGGAGAAGGTGTGATTACTCGGGAACGGCTCGTAGGATTTTTAGTGTATTTTCCAGGAAAAATCAGCAACGCTTTTTTTTTTGGCCAATTTGGAGAAGGTGTGATTACTCGGGAACGGCTCGTAGGATTTTTAGTGTATTTTCCAGGAAAAATCAGCAACGCTTTTTTTTGGCCAATTTGGAGAAGGTGTGATTACTCGGGAACGGCTCGTAGGATTTTTAGTGTATTTTCCAGGAAAAATCAGCAAGGTTTTTTTTTGGCCAATTTGGAGAAGGTGTGATTACTCGGGAACGGCTCGTAGGATTTTTAGTGTATTTTCCAGGAAAAATCAGCAACGCTTTTTTTGGCCAATTTGGAGAAGATGGGATTACTCGGGAACGGCTCGTAAGATTTTTAGTGTATTTTCCAGGAAAAATCAACAACGCTTTTTTTTGCCAATTTGGAGAAGGTGTGATTACTCGGGAACGGCTCGTAGGTTTTTTAGTGTATTTTCCAGGAAAAATCAGCAACGCTTTTTTTGGCCAATTTGGAGAAGGTGTGATTACTCGGGAACGGCTCGTAGGATTTTTAGTGTATTTTCCAGGAAAAATCAGCAACGCTTTTTTTTGGCCAATTTGGAGAAGGTGTGATTACTCGGGAACGGCTCGTAGGATTTTTAGTGTATTTTCCAGGAAAAATCAGCAAGGTTTTTTTTTGGCCAATTTGGAGAAGGTGTGATTACTCGGGAACAGCTCGTAGGATTTTTAGTGTATTTTCCAGGAAAAATCAGCAACGCTTTTTTTGGCCAATTTGGAGAAGATGGGATTACTCGGGAACGGCTCGTAAGATTTTTAGTGTATTTTCCAGGAAAAATCAACAACGCTTTTTTTTGCCAATTTGGAGAAGGTGTGATTACTCGGGAACGGCTCGTAGGTTTTTTAGTGTATTTTCCAGGAAAAATGTGCAACGCTTTTTTTTCTAATTTGGAGAAGATGGGATTACTCGGGAACGGCTCGTAGGTTTTTTAGTGTAATTTCCAGGAAAAATCAGCAACGCTTTTTTTGGCCAATTTGGAGAAGGTGTGATTACTCGGGAACGGCTCGTAGGATTTTTAGTGTATTTTCCAGGAAAAATCATCAACCCTTTTTTTGGCCAATTTGGAGAAGCTGTGATACTCGGGAACGGCTCGTAGGATTTTTGATGTTTTTTCCAGGAAAAATCAGCAACGCTTTTTTTTTGCTAATTCGGAGAAGATGGGATTACTCGGGAACGGCTCGTAGGTTTTTTAGTGTATTTTTCAGGAAAAATCAGCAACGCTTTTTTTTTGCCAATTTGGAGAAGATGGGATTACTCGGGAACTGCTCGTAAGATTTTTGATGTATTTTCCAGGAAAAATCAGCAACGCTTTTTTTGGCCAATTTGGAGAAGATGGGATTACTCGGGAACGGCTCGTAGGTTTTTTAGTGTATTTTCCAGGAAAAATCAGCAACGCTTTTTTTGGCCAATTTGGAGAAGGTGTGATTACTCGGGAACGGCTCGTAAGATTTTTGATGTTTTTTCCAGGAAAAATCAGCAACGCTTTTTTTGGCCAATTTGGAGAAGGTGTGATTACTCGGGAACGGCTCGTAAGATTTTTAGTGTATTTTCCAGGAAAAATCAACAACGCTTTTTTTTGGCCAATTTGGAGAAGGTGTGATTACTCGGGAACGGCTCGTAGGATTTTTAGTGTATTTTCCAGGAAAAATCAGCAACGCTTTTTTTTTGGCCAATTTGGAGAAGGTGTGATTACTCGGGAACGGCTCGTAGGATTTTTGATGTTTTTTCCAGGAAAAATCAGCAACGCTTTTTTTTTGCTAATTCGGAGAAGATGGGATTACTCGGGAACGGCTCGTAGGTTTTTTAGTGTATTTTTCAGGAAAAATCAGCAACGCTTTTTTTTTGCCAATTTGGAGAAGATGGGATTACTCGGGAACTGCTCGTAAGATTTTTGATGTATTTTCCAGGAAAAATCAGCAACGCTTTTTTTGGCCAATTTGGAGAAGGTGTGATTACTCGGGAACGGCTCGTAAGATTTTTGATGTTTTTTCCAGGAAAAATCAGCAAGGTTTTTTTTTGGCCAATTTGGAGAAGGTGTGATTACTCGGGAACGGCTCGTAGGATTTTTAGTGTATTTTCCAGGAAAAATCAGCAACGCTTTTTTTGGCCAATTTGGAGAAGATGGGATTATTCGGGAACGGCTCGTAGGATTTTTAGTGTATTTTCCAGGAAAAATCAGCAACGTTTTTTTTGGCCAATTTGGATAAGGTGTGATTACTCGGGAACGGCTCGTAGGATTTTTGATGTTTTTTCCAGGAAAAATCAGCAACGCTTTTTTTTTGCTAATTCGGAGAAGATGGGATTACTCGGGAACGGCTCGTAGGTTTTTTAGTGTATTTTTCAGGAAAAATCAGCAACGCTTTTTTTTTGCCAATTTGGAGAAGATGGGATTACTCGGGAACTGCTCGTAAGATTTTTGATGTATTTTCCAGGAAAAATCAGCAACGCTTTTTTTGGCCAATTTGGAGAAGATGGGATTACTCGGGAACGGCTCGTAGGTTTTTTAGTGTATTTTCCAGGAAAAATCAGCAACGCTTTTTTTGGCCAATTTGGAGAAGGTGTGATTACTCGGGAACGGCTCGTAAGATTTTTGATGTTTTTTCCAGGAAAAATCAGCAACGCTTTTTTTGGCCAATTTGGAGAAGGTGTGATTACTCGGGAACGGCTCGTAAGATTTTTAGTGTATTTTCCAGGAAAAATCAACAACGCTTTTTTTTTGGCCAATTTGGAGAAGGTGTGATTACTCGGGAACGGCTCGTAGGATTTTTAGTGTATTTTCCAGGAAAAATCAGCAACGCTTTTTTTTTGGCCAATTTGGAGAAGGTGTGATTACTCGGGAACGGCTCGTAGGATTTTTAGTGTATTTTCCAGGAAAAATCAGCAACGCTTTTTTTTGGCCAATTTGGAGAAGGTGTGATTACTCGGGAACGGCTCGTAGGATTTTTAGTGTATTTTCCAGGAAAAATCAGCAAGGTTTTTTTTTGGCCAATTTGGAGAAGGTGTGATTACTCGGGAACGGCTCGTAGGATTTTTAGTGTATTTTCCAGGAAAAATGTGCAACGCTTTTTTTGGCCAATTTGGAGAAGGTGTGATTACTCGGGAACGGCTCGTAGGATTTTTAGTGTATTTTCCAGGAAAAATCAACAACGCTTTTTTTGGCCAATTTGGAGAAGCTGTGATTACTCGGGAACGGCTCGTAGGATTTTTGATGTTTTTTCCAGGAAAAATCAGCAACGCTTTTTTTTTGCTAATTCGGAGAAGATGGGCTTACTCGGGAACGGCTCGTAGGTTTTTTAGTGTATTTTTCAGGAAAAATCAGCAACGCTTTTTTTTGCCAATTTGGAGAAGGTGTGATTACTCGGGAACGGCTCGTAGGATTTTTGATGTTTTTTCCAGGAAAAATCAGCAAGGTTTTTTTTTGGCCAATTTGGAGAAGGTGTGATTACTCGGGAACGGCTCGTAAGATTTTTAGTGTATTTTCCAGGAAAAATGTGCAACGCTTTTTTTGGCCAATTTGGAGAAGGTGTGATTACTCGGGAACGGCTCGTAGGATTTTTAGTGTATTTTCCAGGAAAAATCAACAACGCTTTTTTTGGCCAATTTGGAGAAGCTGTGATTACTCGGGAACGGCTCGTAGGATTTTTGATGTTTTTTCCAGGAAAAATCAGCAACGCTTTTTTTTTGCTAATTCGGAGAAGATGGGATTACTCGGGAACGGCTCGTAGGTTTTTTAGTGTATTTTTCAGGAAAAATCAGCAACGCTTTTTTTTGCCAATTTGGAGAAGATGGGATTACTCGGGAACTGCTCGTAAGATTTTTGATGTATTTTCCAGGAAAAATCAGCAACGCTTTTTTTGGCCAATTTGGAGAAGATGGGATTACTCGGGAACGGCTCGTAGGTTTTTTAGTGTATTTTCCAGGAAAAATCAGCAACGCTTTTTTTGGCCAATTTGGAGAAGGTGTGATTACTCGGGAACGGCTCGTAAGATTTTTGATGTTTTTTCCAGGAAAAATCAGCAACGCTTTTTTTGGCCAATTTGGAGAAGGTGTTATTACTCGGGAACGGCTCGTAAGATTTTTAGTGTATTTTCCAGGAAAAATCAACAACGCTTTTTTTTGGCCAATTTGGAGAAGGTGTGATTACTCGGGAACGGCTCGTAGGATTTTTAGTGTATTTTCCAGGAAAAATCAGCAACGCTTTTTTTTTGGCCAATTTGGAGAAGGTGTGATTACTCGGGAACGGCTCGTAGGATTTTTAGTGTATTTTCCAGGAAAAATCAGCAACGCTTTTTTTTGGCCAATTTGGAGAAGGTGTGATTACTCGGGAACGGCTCGTAGGATTTTTAGTGTATTTTCCAGGAAAAATCAGCAAGGTTTTTTTTTGGCCAATTTGGAGAAGGTGTGATTACTCGGGAACGGCTCGTAGGATTTTTAGTGTATTTTCCAGGAAAAATCAGCAACGCTTTTTTTGGCCAATTTGGAGAAGATGGGATTACTCGGGAACGGCTCGTAAGATTTTTAGTGTATTTTCCAGGAAAAATCAACAACGCTTTTTTTTGCCAATTTGGAGAAGGTGTGATTACTCGGGAACGGCTCGTAGGTTTTTTAGTGTATTTTCCAGGAAAAATGTGCAACGCTTTTTTTTCTAATTTGGAGAAGATGGGATTACTCGGGAACGGCTCGTAGGTTTTTTAGTGTAATTTCCAGGAAAAATCAGCAACGCTTTTTTTGGCCAATTTGGAGAAGGTGTGATTACTCGGGAACGGCTCGTAGGATTTTTAGTGTATTTTCCAGGAAAAATCAACAACGCTTTTTTTTGCCAATTTGGAGAAGCTGTGATTACTCGGGAACGGCTCGTAGGATTTTTAGTGTATTTTCCAGGAAAAATCAACAACGCTTTTTTTGGCCAATTTGGAGAAGGTGTGATTACTCGGGAACGGCTCGTAGGATTTTTAGTGTATTTTCCAGGAAAAATCAGCAACGCTTTTTTTGGCCAATTTGGAGAAGATGGGATTACTCGGGAACGGCTCGTAAGATTTTTAGTGTATTTTCCAGGAAAAATCAACAACGCTTTTTTTTGCCAATTTGGAGAAGGTGTGATTACTCGGGAACGGCTCGTAGGTTTTTTAGTGTATTTTCCAGGAAAAATGTGCAACGCTTTTTTTTCTAATTTGGAGAAGATGGGATTACTCGGGAACGGCTCGTAGGTTTTTTAGTGTAATTTCCAGGAAAAATCAGCAACGCTTTTTTTGGCCAATTTGGAGAAGGTGTGATTATTCGGGAACGGCTCGTAGGATTTTTAGTGTATTTTCCAGGAAAAATCAGCAACGCTTTTTTTGGCCAATTTGGATAAGGTGTGATTACTCGGGAACGGCTCGTAGGATTTTTGATGTTTTTTCCAGGAAAAATCAGCAACGCTTTTTTTTTGCTAATTCGGAGAAGATGGGATTACTCGGGAACGGCTCGTAGGTTTTTTAGTGTATTTTTCAGGAAAAATCAGCAACGCTTTTTTTTTGCCAATTTGGAGAAGATGGGATTACTCGGGAACTGCTCGTAAGATTTTTGATGTATTTTCCAGGAAAAATCAGCAACGCTTTTTTTGGCCAATTTGGAGAAGATGGGATTACTCGGGAACGGCTCGTAGGTTTTTTAGTGTATTTTCCAGGAAAAATCAGCAACGCTTTTTTTGGCCAATTTGGAGAAGGTGTGATTACTCGGGAACGGCTCGTAAGATTTTTGATGTTTTTTCCAGGAAAAATCAGCAACGCTTTTTTTGGTCAATTTGGAGAAGGTGTGATTACTCGGGAACGGCTCGTAAGATTTTTAGTGTATTTTCCAGGAAAAATCAACAACGCTTTTTTTTGGCCAATTTGGAGAAGGTGTGATTACTCGGGAACGGCTCGTAGGATTTTTAGTGTATTTTCCAGGAAAAATCAGCAACGCTTTTTTTTTGGCCAATTTGGAGAAGGTGTGATTACTCGGGAACGGCTCGTAGGATTTTTAGTGTATTTTCCAGGAAAAATCAGCAACGCTTTTTTTTGGCCAATTTGGAGAAGGTGTGATTACTCGGGAACGGCTCGTAGGATTTTTAGTGTATTTTCCAGGAAAAATCAGCAAGGTTTTTTTTTGGCCAATTTGGAGAAGGTGTGATTACTCGGGAACGGCTCGTAGGATTTTTAGTGTATTTTCCAGGAAAAATCAGCAACGCTTTTTTTGGCCAATTTGGAGAAGATGGGATTACTCGGGAACGGCTCGTAAGATTTTTAGTGTATTTTCCAGGAAAAATCAACAACGCTTTTTTTTGCCAATTTGGAGAAGGTGTGATTACTCGGGAACGGCTCGTAGGTTTTTTAGTGTATTTTCCAGGAAAAATGTGCAACGCTTTTTTTCTAATTTGGAGAAGATGGGATTACTCGGGAACGGCTCGTAGGTTTTTTAGTGTAATTTCCAGGAAAAATCAGCAACGCTTTTTTTGGCCAATTTGGAGAAGGTGTGATTACTCGGGAACGGCTCGTAGGATTTTTAGTGTATTTACCAGGAAAAATCAACAACGCTTTTTTTGGCCAATTTGGAGAAGCTGTGATTACTCGGGAACGGCTCGTAGGATTTTTAGTGTATTTTCCAGGAAAAATCAACAACGCTTTTTTTGGCCAATTTGGAGAAGGTGTGATTACTCGGGAACGGCTCGTAGGATTTTTAGTGTATTTTCCAGGAAAAATCAGCAACGCTTTTTTTGGCCAATTTGGAGAAGATGGGATTACTCGGGAACGGCTCGTAAGATTTTTAGTGTATTTTCCAGGAAAAATCAACAACGCTTTTTTTTGCCAATTTGGAGAAGGTGTGATTACTCGGGAACGGCTCGTAGGTTTTTTAGTGTATTTTCCAGGAAAAATGTGCAACGCTTTTTTTTCTAATTTGGAGAAGATGGGATTACTCGGGAACGGCTCGTAGGTTTTTTAGTGTAATTTCCAGGAAAAATCAGCAACGCTTTTTTTGGCCAATTTGGAGAAGGTGTGATTATTCGGGAACGGCTCGTAGGATTTTTAGTGTATTTTCCAGGAAAAATCAGCAACGCTTTTTTTGGCCAATTTGGATAAGGTGTGATTACTCGGGAACGGCTCGTAGGATTTTTGATGTTTTTTCCAGGAAAAATCAGCAACGCTTTTTTTTTGCTAATTCGGAGAAGATGGGATTACTCGGGAACGGCTCGTAGGTTTTTTAGTGTATTTTTCAGGAAAAATCAGCAACGCTTTTTTTTTGCCAATTTGGAGAAGATGGGATTACTCGGGAACTGCTCGTAAGATTTTTGATGTATTTTCCAGGAAAAATCAGCAACGCTTTTTTTGGCCAATTTGGAGAAGATGGGATTACTCGGGAACGGCTCGGAGGTTTTTTAGTGTATTTTCCAGGAAAAATCAGCAACGCTTTTTTTGGCCAATTTGGAGAAGGTGTGATTACTCGGGAACGGCTCGTAAGATTTTTGATGTTTTTTCCAGGAAAAATCAGCAACGCTTTTTTTGGCCAATTTGGAGAAGGTGTGATTACTCGGGAACGGCTCGTAAGATTTTTAGTGTATTTTCCAGGAAAAATCAACAACGCTTTTTTTTGGCCAATTTGGAGAAGGTGTGATTACTCGGGAACGGCTCGTAAGATTTTTAGTGTATTTTCCAGGAAAAATCAACAACGCTTTTTTTTGGCCAATTTGGAGAAGGTGTGATTACTCGGGAACGGCTCGTAGGATTTTTAGTGTATTTTCCAGGAAAAATCAGCAACGCTTTTTTTTTGGCCAATTTGGAGAAGGTGTGATTACTCGGGAACGGCTCGTAGGATTTTTAGTGTATTTTCCAGGAAAAATCAGCAACGCTTTTTTTTGGCCAATTTGGAGAAAGTGTGATTACTCGGGAACGGCTCGTAAGATTTTTAGTGTATTTTCCAGGAAAAATCAGCAACGCTTTTTTTTGGCCAATTTGGAGAAGGTGTGATTACTCGGGAACGGCTCGTAGGTTTTTTAGTGTATTTTCCAGGAAAAATCAGCAACGCTTTTTTTGGCCAATTTGGAGAAGGTGTGATTACTCGGGAACGGCTCGTAGGTTTTTTAGTGTATTTTCCAGGAAATAACAACGCTTTTTTTGGCCAATTTGGAGAAGGTGTGATTACTCGGGAACGGCTCATAAAATTTTTAATATATTTTCCAGGAAAAATCAGCAACACTTTTTTTTCTAATTTAGAGAAGATGGGATTACTCGGGAACGGCTCGTAAGATTTTTAGTGTATTTTCCAGGAAAAATCAGCAACGCTTTTTTTGGCCAATTTGGAGAAGGTGTGATTACTCGGGAACGGCTCGTAGGATTTTTAGTGTATTTTCCAGGAAAAATCAGCAACGCTTTTTTTGCCAATTTGGAGAAGGTGTGATTACTCGGGAACGGCTCGTAGGATTTTTAATATATTTTCCAGGAAAAATCAACAACGCTTTTTTTGGCCAATTTGGAGAAGGTGTGATTACTCGGGAACTGCTCGTAGGATTTTTAGTGTATTTTCCAGGAAAAATCAACAACGCTTTTTTTGGCCAATTTGGAGAAGGTGTGATTACTCGGGAACGGCTCGTAGGATTTTTGATGTTTTTTCCAGGAAAAATCAGCAACGCTTTTTTTTCTAATTTGGAGAAGATGGGATTACTCGGGAACGGCTCGTAGGATTTTTAGTGTATTTTTTAGGAAAAATCAACAACGCTTTTTTTGGCCAATTTGGAGAAGGTGTGATTACTCGGAAACGGCTCGTAGGATTTTTAGTGTATTTTCCAGGAAAAATCAGCAACGCTTTTTTTGGCCAATTTGGAGAAGATGGGATTACTCGGGAACGGCTCGTAAGATTTTTAGTGTATTTTCCAGGAAAAATCAACAACGCTTTTTTTTTGGCCAATTTGGAGAAGGTGTGATTACTCGGGAACGGCTCGTAGGATTTTTAGTGTATTTTCCAGGAAAAATCAACAACGCTTTTTTTGGCCAATTTGGAGAAGGTGTGATTACTCGGGAACGGCTCGTAGGATTTTTAGTGTATTTTCCAGGAAAAATCAGCAACGCTTTTTTTGGCCAATTTGGAGAAGATGGGATTACTCGGGAACGGCTCGTAAGATTTTTAGTGTATTTTCCAGGAAAAATCAACAACGCTTTTTTTTGCCAATTTGGAGAAGGTGTGATTACTCGGGAACGGCTCGTAGGTTTTTTAGTGTATTTTCCAGGAAAAATGTGCAACGCTTTTTTTTCTAATTTGGAGAAGATGGGATTACTCGGGAACGGCTCGTAGGTTTTTTAGTGTAATTTCCAGGAAAAATCAGCAACGCTTTTTTTGGCCAATTTGGAGAAGGTGTGATTATTCGGGAACGGCTCGTAGGATTTTTAGTGTATTTTCCAGGAAAAATCAGCAACGCTTTTTTTGGCCAATTTGGATAAGGTGTGATTACTCGGGAACGGCTCGTAGGATTTTTGATGTTTTTTCCAGGAAAAATCAGCAACGCTTTTTTTTTGCTAATTCGGAGAAGATGGGATTACTCGGGAACGGCTCGTAGGTTTTTTAGTGTATTTTTCAGGAAAAATCAGCAACGCTTTTTTTTTGCCAATTTGGAGAAGATGGGATTACTCGGGAACTGCTCGTAAGATTTTTGATGTATTTTCCAGGAAAAATCAGCAACGCTTTTTTTGGCCAATTTGGAGAAGATGGGATTACTCGGGAACGGCTCGTAGGTTTTTTAGTGTATTTTCCAGGACAAATCAGCAACGCTTTTTTTGGCCAATTTGGAGAAGGTGTGATTACTCGGGAACGGCTCGTAAGATTTTTGATGTTTTTTCCAGGAAAAATCAGCAACGCTTTTTTTGGCCAATTTGGAGAAGGTGTGATTACTCGGGAACGGCTCGTAAGATTTTTAGTGTATTTTCCAGGAAAAATCAACAACGCTTTTTTTTGGCCAATTTGGAGAAGGTGTGATTACTCGGGAACGGCTCGTAAGATTTTTAGTGTATTTTCCAGGAAAAATCAACAACGCTTTTTTTTGGCCAATTTGGAGAAGGTGTGATTACTCGGGAACGGCTCGTAGGATTTTTAGTGTATTTTCCAGGAAAAATCAGCAACGCTTTTTTTTTGGCCAATTTGGAGAAGGTGTGATTACTCGGGAACGGCTCGTAGGATTTTTAGTGTATTTTCCAGGAAAAATCAGCAACGCTTTTTTTTGGCCAATTTGGAGAAAGTGTGATTACTCGGGAACGGCTCGTAAGATTTTTAGTGTATTTTCCAGGAAAAATCAGCAACGCTTTTTTTTGGCCAATTTGGAGAAGGTGTGATTACTCGGGAACGGCTCGTAGGTTTTTTAGTGTATTTTCCAGGAAAAATCAGCAACGCTTTTTTTGGCCAATTTGGAGAAGGTGTGATTACTCGGGAACGGCTCGTAGGTTTTTTAGTGTATTTTTTAGGAAATAACAACGCTTTTTTTGGCCAATTTGGAGAAGGTGTGATTACTCGGGAACGGCTCATAAAATTTTTAATATATTTTCCAGGAAAAATCAGCAACACTTTTTTTTCTAATTTAGAGAAGATGGGATTACTCGGGAACGGCTCGTAAGATTTTTAGTGTATTTTCCAGGAAAAATCAGCAACGCTTTTTTTGGCCAATTTGGAGAAGGTGTGATTACTCGGGAACGGCTCGTAGGATTTTTAGTGTATTTTCCAGGAAAAATCAGCAACGCTTTTTTTGCCAATTTGGAGAAGGTGTGATTACTCGGGAACGGCTCGTAGGATTTTTAATATATTTTCCAGGAAAAATCAACAACGCTTTTTTTGGCCAATTTGGAGAAGGTGTGATTACTCGGGAACTGCTCGTAGGATTTTTAGTGTATTTTCCAGGAAAAATCAACAACGCTTTTTTTGGCCAATTTGGAGAAGGTGTGATTACTCGGGAACGGCTCGTAGGATTTTTGATGTTTTTTCCAGGAAAAATCAGCAACGCTTTTTTTTCTAATTTGGAGAAGATGGGATTACTCGGGAACGGCTCGTAGGATTTTTAGTGTATTTTCCAGGAAAAATCAACAACGCTTTTTTTGGCCAATTTGGAGAAGGTGTGATTACTCGGAAACGGCTCGTAAGATTTTTAGTGTTTTTTCCAGGAAAAATCAGCAAGGTTTTTTTTGGCCAATTTGGAGAAGGTGTGATTACTCGGGAACGGCTCGTAGGATTTTTAGTGTATTTTCCAGGAAAAATCAGCAAGGTTTTTTTTTGGCCAATTTGGAGAAAGTGTGATTACTCGGGAACGGCTCGTAGGTTTTTTAGTGTATTTTCCAGGAAAAATCAGCAACGCTTTTTTTGGTAAATTTGGAGAAAGTGTGATTACTCGGGAACGGCTCGTAGGTTTTTTAGTGTATTTTCCAGGAAAAATCAGCAACGCTTTTTTTGGCCAATTTGGAGAAGGTGTGATTACTCGGGAACTGCTCGTAGGATTTTTAGTGTATTTTCCAGGAAAAATCAACAACGCTTTTTTTGGCCAATTTGGAGAAGGTGTGATTACTCGGAAACGGCTCGTAAGATTTTTAGTGTATTTTCCAGGAAAAATCAGCAACGCTTTTTTTGGCCAATTTGGAGAAGGTGTGATTACTCGGGAACGGCTCGTAGGATTTTTAGTGTATTTTTCAGGAAAAATCAGCAACGCTTTTTTTGGCCAATTTGGAGAAGGTGTGATTACTCGGGAACGGCTCGTAGGATTTTAAGTGTATTTTCCAGGAAAAATCAGCAAGGTTTTTTTTTTGGCCAATTTGGAGAAGGTGTGATTACTCGGGAACGGCTCGTAAGATTTTTAGTGTATTTTCCAGGAAAAATCAGCAACGCTTTTTTTTGGCCAATTTGGAGAAGATGGGATTACTCGGAACGGCTCGTAGGTTTTTTAGTGTATTTTCCAGGAAAAATGTGCAACGCTTTTTTGGCCAATTTGGAGAAGGTGTGATTACTCGGGAACGGCTCGTAGGATTTTTAGTGTATTTTCCAGGAAAAATCAGCAACGCTTTTTTTGGCCAATTTGGAGAAGGTGTGATTACTCGGGAACGGCTCGTAAGATTTTGATGTTTTTTCCAGGAAAAATCAGCAACGCTTTTTTTGGCCAATTTGGAGAAGGTGTGATTACTCGGGAACGGCTCGTAGGATTTTTAGTGTATTTTCCAGGAAAAATCAGCAACGCTTTTTTTTGCCAATTTGGAGAAGGTGTGATTACTCGGGAACGGCTCGTAGGATTTTTAGTGTATTTTCAAGGAAAAATCAGCAACGCTTTTTTTGGCCAATTTGGAGAAGCTGTGATTACTCGGGAACGGCTCGTAGGATTTTTAGTGTATTTTCCAGGAAAAATCAGCAACGCTTTTTTTGGCCAATTTGGAGAAGGTGTGATTACTCGGGATCTGCTCGTAGGATTTTTAGTGTATTTTCCAGGAAAAATCAGCAACGCTTTTTTTTGGCCAATTTGGAGAAGGTGTGATTACTCGGGAACGGCTCGTAGGTTTTTTAGTGTATTTTCCAGGAAAAATCAGCAACGCTTTTTGTGGCCAATTTGGAGAAGGTGTGATTACTCGGGAACGGCTCGTAGGATTTTTAGTGTTTTTTCCAGGAAAAATCAGCAACGCTTTTTTTTGCCAATTTGGAGAAGATGGGATTACTCGGGAACGGCTCGTAGGATTTTTAGTGTATTTTCCAGGAAAAATCAACAACGCTTTTTTTTCTAATTTGGATAAGGTGTGATTACTCGGGAACGGCTCGTAGGATTTTAAGTGTATTTTCCAGGAAAAATCAGCAACGCTTTTTTTTCTAATTTGGAGAAGATGGGATTACTCGGGAACGGCTCGTAGGATTTTTGATGTATTTTCCAGGAAAAATCAACAACGCTTTTTTTTGGCCAATTTGGAGAAGATGGGATTACTCGGAACGGCTCATAAGATTTTTGATGTTTTTTCCAGGAAAAATCAGCAACGCTTTTTTTGGCCAATTTGGAGATGGTGTGATTACTCGGGAACGGCTTGTAGGATTTTTGATGTAATTTCCAGGAAAAATCAACAACGCTTTTTTTTGGCCAATTTGGAGAAGATGGGATTACTCGGGAACGGCTCGTAGGATTTTTGATGTTTTTTCCAGGAAAAATCAGCAACGCTTTTTTTTGGCCAATTTGGAGAAGATGGGATTACTCGGGAACGGCTCGTAGGTTTTTTGGTGTATTTTCCAGGAAAAATCAGCAACGCTTTTTTTGGCCAATTTGGAGAAGATGTGATTACTCGGGAACGGCTCGTAAGATTTTTAGTGTATTTTCCAGGAAAAATCAGCAACGCTTTTTTTGTCCAATTTGGAGAAGGTGTGATTACTCGGGAACGGCTCGTAGGATTTTTAGTGTATTTTCCAGGAAAAATCAGCAACGCTTTTTTTGGCCAATTTGGAGAAGGTGTGATTACTCGGGAACGGCTCGTAGGATTTTTAGTGTATTTTCCAGGAAAAATCAGCAACGCTTTTTTTTGGCCAATTTGGAGAAGATGGGATTACTCGGGAACGGCTCATAAAATTTTTAGTGTATTTTCCAGGAAAAATCAGCAACGCTTTTTTTTGGCCAATTTGGAGAAGGTGTGATTACTCGGGAACGGCTCGTAGGATTTTTAGTGTATTTTCCAGGAAAAATCAGCAAGGTTTTTTTTTTGGCCAATTTGGAGAAGGTGTGATTACTCGGGAACGGCTCGTAAGATTTTTAGTGTATTTTCCAGGAAAAATCAGCAACGCTTTTTTTGGCCAATTTGGAGAAGATGGGATTACTCGGGAACGGCTCGTAGGTTTTTTAGTGTATTTTCCAGGAAAAATGTGCAACGCTTTTTTTGGCCAATTTGGAGAAGGTGTGATTACTCGGGAACGGCTCGTAGGATTTTTAGTGTATTTTCCAGGAAAAATCAGCAACGCTTTTTTTGGCCAATTTGGAGAAGGTGTGATTACTCGGGAACGGCTCGTAAGATTTTTGATGTTTTTTCCAGGAAAAATCAGCAACGCTTTTTTTGGCCAATTTGGAGAAGGTGTGATTACTCGGGAACGGCTCGTAGGATTTTTAGTGTATTTTCCAGGAAAAATCAGCAACGCTTTTTTTTGCCAATTTGGAGAAGGTGTGATTACTCGGGAACGGCTCGTAGGATTTTTAGTGTATTTTCAAGGAAAAATCAGCAACGCTTTTTTTGGCCAATTTGGAGAAGCTGTGATTACTCGGGAACGGCTCGTAGGATTTTTAGTGTATTTTCCAGGAAAAATCAGCAACGCTTTTTTTGGCCAATTTGGAGAAGGTGTGATTACTCGGGATCTGCTCGTAGGATTTTTAGTGTATTTTCCAGGAAAAATCAGCAACGCTTTTTTTTGGCCAATTTGGAGAAGGTGTGATTACTCGGGAACGGCTCGTAGGTTTTTTAGTGTATTTTCCAGGAAAAATCAGCAACGCTTTTTGTGGCCAATTTGGAGAAGGTGTGATTACTCGGGAACGGCTCGTAGGATTTTTAGTGTTTTTTCCAGGAAAAATCAGCAACGCTTTTTTTTGCCAATTTGGAGAAGATGGGATTACTCGGAACGGCTCGTAGGATTTTTAGTGTATTTTCCAGGAAAAATCAACAACGCTTTTTTTTCTAATTTGGATAAGGTGTGATTACTCGGGAACGGCTCGTAGGATTTTAAGTGTATTTTCCAGGAAAAATCAGCAACGCTTTTTTTTTCTAATTTGGAGAAGATGGGATTACTCGGGAACGGCTCGTAGGATTTTTGATGTTTTTTCCAGGAAAAATCAACAACGCTTTTTTTTGCCAATTTGGAGAAGATGGGATTACTCGGGAACGGCTCATAAGATTTTTGATGTTTTTTCCAGGAAAAATCAGCAACGCTTTTTTTGGCCAATTTGGAGATGGTGTGATTACTCGGGAACGGCTCGTAGGATTTTTGATGTAATTTCCAGGAAAAATCAACAACGCTTTTTTTTGGCCAATTTGGAGAAGATGGGATTACTCGGGAACGGCTCGTAGGATTTTGATGTTTTTTCCAGGAAAAATCAGCAACGCTTTTTTTGGCCAATTTGGAGAAGATGGGATTACTCGGGAACGGCTCGTAGGTTTTTTGGTGTATTTTCCAGGAAAATCAGCAACGCTTTTTTTGGCCAATTTGGAGAAGATGTGATTACTCGGGAACGGCTCGTAAGATTTTTAGTGTATTTTCCAGGAAAAATCAGCAACGCTTTTTTTGTCCAATTTGGAGAAGGTGTGATTACTCGGGAACGGCTCGTAGGATTTTTAGTGTATTTTCCAGAAAAATCAGCAACGCTTTTTTTGGCCAATTTGGAGAAGGTGTGATTACTCGGGAACGGCTCGTAGGATTTTTAGT
The DNA here is from genome assembly GCA_947311025.1 of Lypha dubia. Classification (NCBI taxonomy): domain Eukaryota; kingdom Metazoa; phylum Arthropoda; class Insecta; order Diptera; family Tachinidae; genus Lypha; species Lypha dubia. The sequence continues at coordinate 93,451 of CAMZJU010000040.1, forward strand.
GTATTTTCCAGGAAAAATCAGCAACGCTTTTTTTTGGCCAATTTGGAGAAGATGGGATTACTCGGAACGGCTCATAAAATTTTTAGTGTATTTTCCAGGAAAAATCAGCAACGCTTTTTTTTGGCCAATTTGGAGAAGGTGTGATTACTCGGGAACGGCTCGTAGGATTTTTGATGTTTTTTCCAGGAAAAATCAGCAACGCTTTTTTTTGGCCAATTTGGAGAAGATGGGATTACTCGGGAACGGCTCGTAGGTTTTTTAGTGTATTTTCCAGGAAAAATGTGCAACGCTTTTTTGGCCAATTTGGAGAAGATGGGATTACTCGGGAACGGCTCGTAGGTTTTTTAGTGTATTTTCCAGGAAAAATCAGCAACGCTTTTTTTTGGCCAATTTGGAGAAGATGGGATTACTCGGGAACGGCTCGTAAGATTTTTGATGTTTTTTCCAGGAAAAATCAGCAACGCTTTTTTTTGGCCAATTTGGAGAAGGTGTGATTACTCGGGAACGGCTCGTAGGATTTTTAGTGTATTTTCAAGGAAAAATCAGCAACGCTTTTTTTGGCCAATTTGGAGAAGCTGTGATTACTCGGGAACGGCTCGTAGGATTTTTAGTGTATTTTCCAGGAAAAATCAGCAACGCTTTTTTGGCCAATTTGGAGAAGGTGTGATTACTCGGGAACTGCTCGTAGGATTTTTAGTGTATTTTCCAGGAAAAATCAGCAACGCTTTTTTTGGCCAATTTGGAGAAGGTGTGATTACTCGGGAACGGCTCGTAGGTTTTTTAGTGTATTTTCCAGAAAAAATCAGCAACGCTTTTTGTGGCCAATTTGGAGAAGGTGTGATTACTCGGGAACGGCTCGTAGGATTTTTAGTGTTTTTTCCAGGAAAATCAGCAACGCTTTTTTTTGCCAATTTGGAGAAGATGGGATTAGTCGGGAACGGCTCGTAGGATTTTTAGTGTATTTTCCAGGAAAAATCAACAACGCTTTTTTTTTCTAATTTGGATAAGGTGTGATTACTCGGGAACGGCTCGTAGGATTTTAAGTGTATTTTCCAGGAAAATCAGCAACGCTTTTTTTTCTAATTTGGAGAAGATGGATTACTCGGGAACGGCTCGTAGGATTTTTGATGTATTTTCCAGGAAAAATCAGCAACGGCTTTTTTGGCCAATTTGGAGAAGGTGTGATTACTCGGGAACGGCTCGTAAGATTTTTAGTGTATTTTCCAGGAAAAATCAGCAACGCTTTTTTTGGCCAATTTGGAGAAGGTGTGATTACTCGGGAACGGCTCGTAGGATTTTTAGTGTATTTTCCAGGAAAAATCAGCAACGCTTTTTTTGGCCAATTTGGAGAAGGTGTGATTACTCGGAAACGGCTCGTAGGATTTTTAGTGTATTTTCCAGGAAAAATCAGCAACGCTTTTTTTTGGCCAATTTGGAGAAGATGGGATTACTCGGGAACGGCTCATAAAATTTTTAGTGTATTTTCCAGGAAAAATCAGCAACGCTTTTTTTGGCCAATTTGGAGAAGGTGTGATTACTCGGGAACGGCTCGTAGGATTTTTAGTGTATTTTCCAGGAAAAATCAGCAATGCTTTTTTTGGCCAATTTGGAGAAGGTGTGATTACTCGGGAACGGCTCGTAAGATTTTTGATGTTTTTTCCAGGAAAAATCAGCAAGGTTTTTTTTTTGGCCAATTTGGAGAAGGTGTGATTACTCGGGAACGGCTCGTGGGATTTTTAGTGTATTTTCCAGGAAAAATCAGTAAGGTTTTTTTTTGGCCAATTTGGAGAAAGTGTGATTACTCGGGAACGGCTCGTAGGTTTTTTAGTGTATTTTCCAGGAAAAATCAGCAACGCTTTTTTTGGCCTATTTGGAGAAGGTGTGATTACTCGGGAACTGCTCGTAGGATTTTTAGTGTATTTTCCAGGAAAAATCAACAACGCTTTTTTTGGCCAATTTGGAGAAGGTGTGATTACTCGGAAACGGCTCGTAAGATTTTTAGTGTATTTTCCAGGAAAAATCAGCAACGCTTTTTTTGGCCAATTTGGAGAAGGTGTGATTACTCGGGAACGGCTCGTAGGATTTTTAGTGTATTTTTCAGGAAAAATCAGCAACGCTTTTTTTGGCCAATTTGGAGAAGGTGTGATTACTCGGGAACGGCTCGTAGGATTTTAAGTGTATTTTCCAGGAAAAATCAGCAAGGTTTTTTTTTGGCCAATTTGGAGAAGGTGTGATTACTCGGGAACGGCTCGTAAGATTTTTAGTGTATTTTCCAGGAAAAATCAGCAACGCTTTTTTTGGCCAATTTGGAGAAGATGGGATTACTCGGGAACGGCTCGTAGGTTTTTTAGTGTATTTTCCAGGAAAAATGTGCAACGCTTTTTTTGGCCAATTTGGAGAAGGTGTGATTACTCGGGAACGGCTCGTAGGATTTTTAGTGTATTTTCCAGGAAAAATCAGCAACGCTTTTTTTGGCCAATTTGGAGAAGGTGTGATTACTCGGAACGGCTCGTAGGATTTTTAGTGTATTTTCCAGGAAAAATCAGCAACGCTTTTTTTGGCCAATTTGGAGAAGATGTGATTACTCGGGAACGGCTCGTAAGATTTTTAGTGTATTTTCCAGGAAAAATCAGCAACGCTTTTTTTGGCCAATTTGGAGAAGATGGGATTACTCGGGAACGGCTCGTAGGTTTTTTAGTGTATTTCCAGAAAAATCAGCAACGCTTTTTTGGCCAATTTGGAGAAGATGTGATTACTCGGGAACGGCTCGTAAGATTTTTAGTGTATTTTCCAGGAAAAATCAGCAACGCTTTTTTTGGCCAATTTGGAGAAGGTGTGATTACTCGGGAACGGCTCGTAGGTTTTTTAGTGTATTTTCCAGGAAAAATCAGCAACGCTTTTTTTTGGCCAATTTGGAGAAGATGGGATTACTCGGGAACGGCTCGTAAGATTTTTGATGTTTTTTCCAGGAAAAATCAGCAACGCTTTTTTTTGGCCAATTTGGAGAAGGTGTGATTACTCGGGAACGGCTCGTAGGTTTTTTAGTGTATTTTCCAGGAAAAATCAGCAACGCTTTTTTTGGCCAATTTGGAGAAGATGTGATTACTCGGGAACGGCTCGTAGGTTTTTTAGTGTATTTTCCAGGAAAAATCAGCAACGCTTTTTTTGGCCAATTTGGAGAAGATGGGATTACTCGGGAACGGCTCGTAGGTTTTTTAGTGTATTTTCCAGGAAAAATCAGCAACGCTTTTTTGGCCAATTTGGAGAAGATGTGATTACTCGGGAACGGCTCGTAAGATTTTTAGTGTATTTTCCAGGAAAAATCAGCAACGCTTTTTTTGGCCAATTTGGAGAAGGTGTGATTACTCGGGAACGGCTCGTAGGTTTTTTAGTGTATTTTCCAGGAAAAATGTGCAACGCTTTTTTTGGCCAATTTGGAGAAGATGGGATTACTCGGGAACGGCTCGTAGGTTTTTTAGTGTATTTTCCAGGAAAAATCAGCAACGCTTTTTTTTGGCCAATTTGGAGAAGATGGGATTACTCGGGAACGGCTCGTAAGATTTTTGATGTTTTTTCCAGGAAAAATCAGCAACGCTTTTTTTTGGCCAATTTGGAGAAGGTGTGATTACTCGGGAACGGCTCGTAGGATTTTTAGTGTATTTTCAAGGAAAAATCAGCAACGCTTTTTTTGGCCAATTTGGAGAAGCTGTGATTACTCGGGAACGGCTCGTAGGATTTTTAGTGTATTTTCCAGGAAAAATCAGCAACGCTTTTTTTGGCCAATTTGGAGAAGGTGTGATTACTCGGGAACTGCTCGTAGGATTTTTAGTGTATTTTCCAGGAAAAATCAGCAACGCTTTTTTTTGGCCAATTTGGAGAAGGTGTGATTACTCGGGAACGGCTCGTAGGTTTTTTAGTGTATTTTCCAGGAAAAATCAGCAACGCTTTTTGTGGCCAATTTGGAGAAGGTGTGATTACTCGGGAACTGCTCGTAGGATTTTTAGTGTATTTTCCAGGAAAAATCAGCAACGCTTTTTTTTGGCCAATTTGGAGAAGGTGTGATTACTCGGGAACGGCTCGTAGGTTTTTTAGTGTATTTTCCAGGAAAAATCAGCAACGCTTTTTGTGGCCAATTTGGAGAAGGTGTGATTACTCGGGAACGGCTCGTAGGATTTTTAGTGTTTTTTCCAGGAAAAATCAGCAACGCTTTTTTTGGCCAATTTGGAGAAGGTGTGATTACTCGGGAACTGCTCGTAGGATTTTTAGTGTATTTTCCAGGAAAAATCAGCAACGCTTTTTTTTGGCCAATTTGGAGAAGGTGTGATTACTCGGGAACTGCTCGTAGGATTTTTAGTGTATTTTCCAGGAAAAATCAGCAACGCTTTTTTTTGGCCAATTTGGAGAAGGTGTGATTACTCGGGAACGGCTCGTAGGTTTTTTAGTGTATTTTCCAGGAAAAATCAGCAACGCTTTTTGTGGCCAATTTGGAGAAGGTGTGATTACTCGGGAACGGCTCGTAGGATTTTTAGTGTTTTTTCCAGGAAAAATCAGCAACGCTTTTTTTTGCCAATTTGGAGAAGATGGGATTACTCGGGAACGGCTCGTAGGATTTTTAGTGTATTTTCCAGGAAAAATCAACAACGCTTTTTTTTCTAATTTGGATAAGGTGTGATTACTCGGGAACGGCTCGTAGGATTTTTGATGTATTTTCCAGGAAAAATCAGCAACGCTTTTTTTGGCCAATTTGGAGAAGGTGTGATTACTCGGGAACGGCTCGTAAGATTTTTAGTGTATTTTCCAGGAAAAATCAGCAACGCTTTTTTTGGCCAATTTGGAGAAGGTGTGATTACTCGGGAACGGCTCGTAGGATTTTTAGTGTATTTTCCAGGAAAAATCAGCAACGCTTTTTTTGGCCAATTTGGAGAAGGTGTGATTACTCGGAAACGGCTCGTAGGATTTTTAGTGTATTTTCCAGGAAAAATCAGCAACGCTTTTTTTTGGCCAATTTGGAGAAGATGGGATTACTCGGGAACGGCTCATAAAATTTTTAGTGTATTTTCCAGGAAAAATCAGCAACGCTTTTTTTGGCCAATTTGGAGAAGGTGTGATTACTCGGGAACGGCTCGTAGGATTTTTAGTGTATTTTCCAGGAAAAATCAGCAATGCTTTTTTTGGCCAATTTGGAGAAGGTGTGATTACTCGGGAACGGCTCGTAAGATTTTTGATGTTTTTTCCAGGAAAAATCAGCAAGGTTTTTTTTTGGCCAATTTGGAGAAGGTGTGATTACTCGGGAACGGCTCGTAGGATTTTTATTGTATTTTCCAGGAAAAATCAGCAAGGTTTTTTTTTGGCCAATTTGGAGAAAGTGTGATTACTCGGGAACGGCTCGTAGGTTTTTTAGTGTATTTTCCAGGAAAAATCAGCAACGCTTTTTTTGGCCTATTTGGAGAAGGTGTGATTACTCGGGAACTGCTCGTAGGATTTTTAGTGTATTTTCCAGGAAAAATCAACAACGCTTTTTTTGGCCAATTTGGAGAAGGTGTGATTACTCGGAAACGGCTCGTAAGATTTTTAGTGTATTTTCCAGGAAAAATCAGCAACGCTTTTTTTGGCCAATTTGGAGAAGGTGTGATTACTCGGGAACGGCTCGTAGGATTTTTAGTGTATTTTTCAGGAAAAATCAGCAACGCTTTTTTTGGCCAATTTGGAGAAGGTGTGATTACTCGGGAACGGCTCGTAGGATTTTAAGTGTATTTTCCAGGAAAAATCAGCAAGGTTTTTTTTTGGCCAATTTGGAGAAGGTGTGATTACTCGGGAACGGCTCGTAAGATTTTTAGTGTATTTTCCAGGAAAAATCAGCAACGCTTTTTTTGGCCAATTTGGAGAAGATGGGATTACTCGGGAACGGCTCGTAGGTTTTTTAGTGTATTTTCCAGGAAAAATGTGCAACGCTTTTTTTGGCCAATTTGGAGAAGGTGTGATTACTCGGGAACGGCTCGTAGGATTTTTAGTGTATTTTCCAGGAAAAATCAGCAACGCTTTTTTTGGCCAATTTGGAGAAGGTGTGATTACTCGGGAACGGCTCGTAAGATTTTTGATGTTTTTTCCAGGAAAAATCAGCAACGCTTTTTTTGGCCAATTTGGAGAAGGTGTGATTACTCGGGAACGGCTCGTAGGATTTTTAGTGTATTTTCCAGGAAAAATCAGCAACGCTTTTTTTTGCCAATTTGGAGAAGGTGTGATTACTCGGGAACGGCTCGTAGGATTTTTAGTGTATTTTCAAGGAAAAATCAGCAACGCTTTTTTTGGCCAATTTGGAGAAGCTGTGATTACTCAGGAACGGCTCGTAGGATTTTTATTGTATTTTCCAGGAAAAATCAGCAACGTTTTTTTTGGCCAATTTGGAGAAGGTGTGATTACTCGGGAACTGCTCGTAGGATTTTTAGTGTATTTTCCAGGAAAAATCAGCAACGCTTTTTTTTGGCCAATTTGGAGAAGGTGTGATTACTCGGGAACGGCTCGTAGGTTTTTTAGTGTATTTTCCAGGAAAAATCAGCAACGCTTTTTGTGGCCAATTTGGAGAAGGTGTGATTACTCGGGAACGGCTCGTAGGATTTTTAGTGTTTTTTCCAGGAAAAATCAGCAACGCTTTTTTTTGCCAATTTGGAGAAGATGGGATTACTCGGGAACGGCTCGTAGGATTTTTAGTGTATTTTCCAGGAAAAATCAACAACGCTTTTTTTTCTAATTTGGATAAGCTGTGATTACTCGGGAACGGCTCGTAGGATTTTAAGTGTATTTTCCAGGAAAAATCAGCAACGCTTTTTTTTCTAATTTGGAGAAGATGGGATTACTCGGGAACGGCTCGTAGGATTTTTGATGTATTTTCCAGGAAAAATCAACAACGCTTTTTTTTGGCCAATTTGGAGAAGATGGGATTACTCGGGAACGGCTCATAAGATTTTTGATGTTTTTTCCAGGAAAAATCAGCAACGCTTTTTTTGGCCAATTTGGAGATGGTGTGATTACTCGGGAACGGCTCGTAGGATTTTTGATGTAATTTCCAGGAAAAATCAACAACGCTTTTTTTTGGCCAATTTGGAGAAGGTGTGATTACTCCGGAACGGCTCGTAGGATTTTTAGTGTATTTTCCAGGAAAAATCAGCAACGCTTTTTTTTCTAATTTGGAGAAGATGGGATTACTCGGGAACGGCTCGTAGGTTTTTTAGTGTATTTTCCAGGAAAAATCAGCAACGCTTTTTTTGGCCAATTTGGAGAAGGTGTGATTACTCGGGAACGGCTCGTAAGATTTTTGATGTTTTTTCCAGGAAAAATCAGCAACGCTTTTTTTTGGCCAATTTGGAGAAGGTGTGATTACTCGGAAACGGCTCGTAAGATTTTTAGTGTATTTTCCAGGAAAAATCAGCAACGCTTTTTTTTGGCCAATTTGGAGAAGATGGGATTACTCGGGAACGGCTCGTAGGATTTTTGATGTTTTTTCCAGGAAAAATCAGCAACGCTTTTTTTTGGCCAATTTGGAGAAGATTGGATTACTCGGGAACGGCTCGTAGGTTTTTTAGTGTATTTTCCAGGAAAAATCAGCAACGCTTTTTTTGGCCAATTTGGAGAAGGTGTGATTACTCGGGAACGGCTCGTAAGATTTTTAGTGTATTTTCCAGGAAAAATCAGCAACGCTTTTTTTGGCCAATTTGGAGAAGGTGTGATTACTCGGGAACGGCTCGTAGGATTTTTAGTGTATTTTCCAGGAAAAATCAGCAACGCTTTTTTTTGGCCAATTTGGAGAAGGTGTGATTACTCGGGAACGGCTCGTAGGATTTTTAGTGTATTTTCCAGGAAAAATCAGCAACGCTTTTTTTTGGCCAATTTGGAGAAGATGGGATTACTCGGGAACGGCTCATAAAATTTTTAGTGTATTTTCCAGGAAAAATCAGCAACGCTTTTTTTTGGCCAATTTGGAGAAGGTGTGATTACTCGGGAACGGCTCGTAGGATTTTTGATGTTTTTTCCAGGAAAAATCAGCAACGCTTTTTTTTGGCCAATTTGGAGAAGATGGGATTACTCGGGAACGGCTCGTAGGTTTTTTAGTGTATTTTCCAGGAAAAATGTGCAACGCTTTTTTTGGCCAATTTGGAGAAGATGGGATTACTCGGGAACGGCTCGTAGGTTTTTTACTGTATTTTCCAGGAAAACTCAGCAACGCTTTTTTTTGGCCAATTTGGAGAAGATGGGATTACTCGGGAACGGCTCGTAAGATTTTTGATGTTTTTTCCAGGAAAAATCAGCAACGCTTTTTTTTGGCCAATTTGGAGAAGGTGTGATTACTCGGGAACGGCTCGTAGGATTTTTAGTGTATTTTCCAGGAAAAATCAGCAACGCTTTTTTTGGCCAATTTGGAGAAGGTGTGATTACTCGGGAACGGCTCGTAGGTTTTTTAGTGTATTTTAAAGTAAAAATCAGCAACGCTTTTTTTGGCCAATTTGGAGAAGGTGTGATTACTCGGAAACGGCTCGTAGGATTTTTAGTGTATTTTCCAGGAAAAATCAGCAACGCTTTTTTTTCTAATTTGGAGAAGGTGTGATTACTCGGAAACGGCTCGTAGGTTTTTTAGTGTATTTTCCAGGAAAAATCAGCAACGCTTTTTTTTGGCCAATTTGGAGAAGGTGTGATTACTCGGGAACGGCTCGTAGGTTTTTTAGTGTATTTTCCAGGAAAAATCAGCAACGCTTTTTTTTGGCCAATTTGGAGAAGGTGTGATTACTCGGGAACTGCTCGTAGGATTTTTAGTGTATTTTCCAGGAAAAATCAGCAACGCTTTTTTTTCTAATTTGGAGAAGATGGGATTACTCGGGAACGGCTCGTAGGATTTTTAGTGTAATTTCCAGGAAAAATCAGCAAGGTTTTTTTTTGGCCAATTTGGAGATGGTGTGATTACTCGGGAACGGCTCGTAGGATTTTTAGTGTATTTTCCAGGAAAAATCAGCAACGCTTTTTTTTCCAATTTGGAGAAGATGGGATTACTCGGGAACGGCTCGTAGGATTTTAAGTGTATTTTCCAGAAAAAATCAACAACGCTTTTTTTTCTAATTTGGAGAAGATGGGATTACTCGGGAACGGCTCGTAAGATTTTTAGTGTATTTTCCAGGAAAAATCAGCAACGCTTTTTTTGGCCAATTTGGAGAAGGTGTGATTACTCGGGAACGGCTCGTAAGATTTTTAGTGTATTTTCCAGGAAAAATGTGCAACGCTTTTTTTGGCCAATTTGGAGAAGGTGTGATTACTCGGGAACGGCTCGTAGGATTTTTAGTGTATTTTCCAGGAAAAATGTGCAACGCTTTTTTTTGCCAATTTGGAGAAGGTGTGATTACTCGGGAACGGCTCGTAGGATTTTTGATGTTTTTTCCAGGAAAAATCAGCAACGCTTTTTTTTCTAATTTGGAGAAGGTGTGATTACTCGGGAACGGCTCGTAGGATTTTAAGTGTATTTTCAAGGAAAAATCAGCAACGCTTTTTTTGGCCAATTTGGAGAAGCTGTGATTACTCGGGAACGGCTCGTAGGATTTTTAGTGTATTTTCCAGGAAAAATCAGCAACGCTTTTTTTGGCCAATTTGGAGAAGATGGGATTACTCGGGAACTGCTCGTAGGATTTTTAGTGTATTTTCCAGGAAAAATCAACAACGCTTTTTTTTCTAATTTGGAGAAGATGGGATTACTCGGGAACGGCTCGTAAGATTTTTAGTGTATTTTCCAGGAAAAATCAGCAACGCTTTTTTTGGCCAATTTGGAGAAGGTGTGATTACTCGGGAACGGCTCGTAGGATTTTTAGTGTATTTTCCAGGAAAAATGTGCAACGCTTTTTTTTGCCAATTTGGAGAAGGTGTGATTACTCGGGAACGGCTCGTAAGATTTTTAGTGTATTTTCCAGGAAAAATGTGCAACGCTTTTTTTGGCCAATTTGGAGAAGGTGTGATTACTCGGGAACGGCTCGTAGGATTTTTAGTGTATTTTCCAGGAAAAATCAGCAACGCTTTTTTTGGCCAATTTGGAGAAGGTGTGATTACTCGGGAACGGCTCGTAGGATTTTTAGTGTATTTTCCAGGAAAAATCAGCAAGGTTTTTTTTTGGCCAATTTGGAGAAGGTGTGATTACTCGGGAACGGCTCATAAAATTTTTAATATATTTTCCAGGAAAAATCAACAACGCTTTTTTTTGCCAATTTGGAGAAGGTGTGATTACTCGGGAACGGCTCGTAGGATTTTTAGTGTATTTTCCAGGAAAAATCAGCAACGCTTTTTTTGGCCAATTTGGAGAAGTTGTGATTACTCGGGAACGGCTCGTAAGATTTTTAGTGTATTTTCCAGGAAAAATCAACAACGCTTTTTTTGGCCAATTTGGAGAAGATGTGATTACTCGGGAACGGCTCGTAGGATTTTTAGTGTATTTTCCAGGAAAAATCAGCAACGCTTTTTTTTTGGCCAATTTGGAGAAGGTGTGATTACTCGGGAACGGCTCGTAAGATTTTTAGTGTATTTTCCAGGAAAAATCAGCAACGCTTTTTTTGGCCAATTTGGAGAAGGTGTGATTACTCGGGAACGGCTCGTAAGATTTTTGATGTTTTTTCCAGGAAAAATCAGCAACGCTTTTTTTGGCCAATTTGGAGAAGGTGTGATTACTCGGGAACGGCTCGTAAGATTTTTGATGTTTTTTCCAGGAAAAATGTGCAACGCTTTTTTTTTGCCAATTTGGATAAGGTGTGATTACTCGGGAACGGCTCGTAGGATTTTTAGTGTATTTTCCAGGAAAAATCAGCAACGCTTTTTTTTGCCAATTTGGAGAAGGTGTGATTACTCGGGAACTGCTGGTAGGATTTTTAGTGTATTTTTCAGGAAAAATCAGCAACGCTTTTTTTGGCCAATTTGGAGAAGGTGTGATTACTCGGGAACGGCTCGTAAGATTTTTATTGTTTTTTCCAGGAAAAATCAGCAACGCTTTTTTTGGCCAATTTGGAGAAGATGGGATTACTCGGGAACGGCTCGTAGGTTTTTTAGTGTATTTTCCAGGAAAAATCAGCAACGCTTTTTTTGGCCAATTTGGAGAAGGTGTGATTACTCGGGAACGGCTCGTAGGTTTTTTGATGTATTTTCCAGGAAAAATCAACAACGCTTTTTTTGGCCAATTTGGAGAAGGTGTGATTACTCGGGAACGGCTCGTAGGATTTTTAGTGTATTTTCCAGGAAAAATCAGCAACGCTTTTTTTTTTCTAATTTGGAGAAGATGGGATTACTCGGGAACGGCTCGTAAGATTTTTAGTGTATTTTCCAGGAAAAATGTGCAACGCTTTTTTTGGCCAATTTGGAGAAGGTGTGATCACTCGGGAACGGCTCGTAGGATTTTTAGTGTATTTTCCAGGAAAAATCAGCAACGCTTTTTTTGGCCAATTTGGAGAAGGTGTGATTACTCGGGAACGGCTCATAAAATTTTTAATATATTTTCCAGGAAAAATCAACAACGCTTTTTTTTGCCAATTTGGAGAAGGTGTGATTACTCGGGAACGGCTCGTAGGATTTTTAGTGTATTTTCCAGGAAAAATCAGCAACGCTTTTTTTGGCCAATTTGGAGAAGCTGTGATTACTCGGGAACGGCTCGTAAGATTTTTAGTGTATTTTCCAGGAAAAATCAACAACGCTTTTTTTGGCCAATTTGGAGAAGATGTGATTACTCGGGAACTGCTCGTAGGATTTTTAGTGTATTTTCCAGGAAAAATCAGCAACGCTTTTTTTTCTAATTTGGAGAAGGTGTGATTACTCGGGAACGGCTCGTAGGATTTTTGATGTTTTTTCCAGGAAAAATCAGCAACGCTTTTTTTGGCCAATTTGGAGAAGGTGTGATTACTCGGGAACGGCTCGTAGGATTTTTAGTGTATTTTCCAGGAAAAATCAGCAACGCTTTTTTTTGGCCAATTTGGAGAAGGTGTGATTACTCGGGAACGGCTCGTAAGATTTTTAGTGTATTTTCCAGGAAAAATCAGCAACGCTTTTTTTGGCCAATTTGGAGAAGGTGTGATTACTCGGGAACGGCTCGTAAGATTTTTGATGTTTTTTCCAGGAAAAATCAGCAACGCTTTTTTTGGCCAATTTGGAGAAGGTGTGATTACTCGGGAACGGCTCGTAAGATTTTTGATGTTTTTTCCAGGAAAAATGTGCAACGCTTTTTTTTTGCCAATTTGGATAAGGTGTGATTAGTCGGGAACGGCTCGTAGGATTTTTAGTGTATTTTCCAGGAAAAATCAGCAACGCTTTTTTTTGCCAATTTGGAGAAGGTGTGATTACTCGGGAACTGCTCGTAGGATTTTTAGTGTATTTTCCAGGAAAAATCAGCAACGCTTTTTTTGGCCAATTTGGAGAAGGTGTGATTACTCGGGAACGGCTCGTAAGATTTTTATTGTTTTTTCCAGGAAAAATCAGCAACGCTTTTTTTGGCCAATTTGGAGAAGATGGGATTACTCGGGAACGGCTCGTAGGTTTTTTAGTGTATTTTCCAGGAAAAATCAGCAACGCTTTTTTTGGCCAATTTGGAGAAGGTGTGATTACTCGGGAACGGCTCGTAGGTTTTTTGATGTATTTTCCAGGAAAAATCAACAACGCTTTTTTTGGCCAATTTGGAGAAGGTGTGATTACTCGGGAACGGCTCGTAGGATATTTAGTGTATTTTCCAGGAAAAATCAGCAACGCTTTTTTTTCTAATTTGGAGAAGATGGGATTACTCGGGAACGGCTCGTAAGATTTTTAGTGTATTTTCCAGGAAAAATCAACAACGCTTTTTTTTGGCCAATTTGGAGAAGGTGTGATTACTCGGGAACGGCTCGTAAGATTTTTAGTGTATTTTCCAGGAAAAATCAACAACGCTTTTTTTGGCCAATTTGGAGAAGCTGTGATTACTCGGGAACGGCTCGTAAGATTTTTGATGTATTTTCCAGGAAAAATCAGCAACGCTTTTTTTTGGCCAATTTGGAGAAGGTGTGATTACTCGGGAACGGCTCGTAGGATTTTTAGTGTAATTTCCAGGAAAAATCAGCAACGCTTTTTTTTTGGCCAATTTGGAGAAGGTGTGATTACTCGGGAACGGCTCGTAGGTTTTTTAGTGTATTTTCCAGGAAAAATCAGCAACGCGTTTTTTTTTTGTCAATTTGGAGAAGGTGTGATTACTCGGGAACGGCTCATAAAATTTTTAATATATTTTCCAGGAAAAATCAGCAACGCTTTTTTTTCTAATTTGGAGAAGGTGTGATTACTCGGGAACGGCTCGTAAGATTTTTAGTGTATTTTCCAGGAAAAATCAGCAACGCTTTTTTTGGCCAATTTGGAGAAAGTGTGATTACTCGGGAACGGCTCGTAGGTTTTTTTGTGTATTTTCCAGGAAAAATCAGCAACGCTTTTTTTGGCCAATTTGGAGAAGGTGTGATTACTCGGGAACGGCTCGTAGGTTTTTTGATGTATTTTCCAGGAAAAATCAACAACGCTTTTTTTGGCCAATTTGGAGAAGGTGTGATTACTCGGGAACGGCTCGTAGGATTTTTAGTGTATTTTCCAGGAAAAATCAGCAAGGTTTTTTTTTGGCCAATTTGGAGAAGGTGTGATTACTCGGGAACGGCTCGTAGGTTTTTTAGTGTATTTTCCAGGAAAAATCAGCAACGCTTTTTTTTCTAATTTGGAGAAGATGGGATTACTCGGGAACGGCTCGTAGGATTTTAAGTGTAATTTCCAGGAAAAATCAGCAACGCTTTTTTTGGCCAATTTGGAGAAGGTGTGATTACTCGGGAACGGCTCGTAAGATTTTTGATGTTTTTTCCAGGAAAAATCATTAACGCTTTTTTTGGCCAATTTGGAGAAGCTGTGATTACTCGGGAACGGCTCGTAGGATTTTTAGTGTATTTTCCAGGAAAAATGTGCAACGCTTTTTTTGGCCAATTTGGAGAAGGTGTGATTACTCGGGAACGGCTCGTAAGATTTTTAGTGTATTTTCCAGGAAAAATCAGCAACGCTTTTTTTGGCCAATTTGGAGAAGATGGGATTACTCGGGAACTGCTCGTAGGATTTTTAGTGTATTTTCCAGGAAAAATCAGCAACGCTTTTTTTGGCCAATTTGGAGAAGGTGTGATTACTCGGGAACGGCTCGTAGGATTTTTAGTGTATTTTCCAGGAAAAATCAGCAACGCTTTTTTTGGCCAATTTGGAGAAGGTGTGATTACTCGGGAACGGCTCGTAGTATTTTTAGTGTATTTTCCAGGAAAAATCAACAACGCTTTTTTTGGCCAATTTGGAGAAGGTGTGATTACTCGGGAACGGCTCGTAGGATTTTTAGTGTAATTTCCAGGAAAAATCAGCAACGCTTTTTTTTGGCCAATTTGGAGAAGGTGTGATTACTCGGGAACGGCTCGTAAGATTTTTGATTTTTTTTCCAGGAAAAATCAGCAACGCTTTTTTTTTGGCCAATTTGGAGAAGGTGTGATTACTCGGGAACGGCTCGTAGGATTTTTAGTGTATTTTCCAGGAAAAATCAGCAACGCTTTTTTTTCTAATTTGGAGAAGATGGGATTTCTCGGGAACGGCTCGTAGGATTTTTGATGTTTTTTCCAGGAAAAATCAGCAACGCTTTTTTTGGCCAATTTGGAGAAGGTGTGATTACTCGGGAACGGCTCGTAGGTTTTTTAGTGTATTTTCCAGGAAAAATCAGCAATGCTTTTTTTTGGCCAATTTGGAGAAGGTGTGATTACTCGGGAACGGCTGGTAAGATTTTTGATGTTTTTTCCAGGAAAAATCAACAACGCTTTTTTTGGCCAATTTGGAGAAGATGGGATTACTCGGGAACGGCTCGTAGGTTTTTTAGTGTATTTTCCAGGAAAAATGTGCAACGCTTTTTTTGGCCAATTTGGAGAAGATGGGATTACTCGGGAACGGCTCGTAGGTTTTTAGTGTATTTTCCAGGAAAAATCAGCAACGCTTTTTTTGGCCAATTTGGAGAAGGTGTGATTACTCGGGAACGGCTCGTAGGTTTTTTAGTGTATTTTCCAGGAAAAATCAGCAACGCTTTTTTTTGGCCAATTTGGAGAAGATGGGATTACTCGGGAACGGCTCGTAGGTTTTTTAGTGTATTTTCCAGGAAAAATGTGCAACGCTTTTTTTTGGCCAATTTGGAGAAGATGGGATTACTCGGGAACGGCTCGTAGGTTTTTGATGTATTTTTCAGGAAAAATCAGCAACGCTTTTTTTTGCCAATTTGGAGAAGGTGTGATTACTCGGGAACGGCTCGTAGGATTTTTAGTGTATTTTCCAGGAAAAATCAGCAACGCTTTTTTTGGCCAATTTGGAGAAGGTGTGATTACTCGGGAACGGCTCGTAGGATTTTTAGTGTATTTTCCAGGAAAAATCAGCAACGCTTTTTTTTCTAATTTGGAGAAGATGGGATTACTCGGGAACGGCTCGTAGGATTTTTAGTGTATTTTCCAGGAAAAATCAGCAACGCTTTTTTTGCCAATTTGGAGAAAGTGTGATTACTCGGGAACGGCTCGTAAGATTTTTAGTGTATTTTCCAGGAAAAATCAGCAACGCTTTTTTTTGGCCAATTTGGAGAAGATGGGATTACTCGGGAACGGCTCGTAGGTTTTTTAGTGTATTTTCCAGGAAAAATCAGCAACGCTTTTTTTGGCCAATTTGGAGAAGGTGTGATTACTCGGGAACGGCTCGTAAGATTTTTGATGTTTTTTCCAGGAAAAATCAGCAACGCTTTTTTTGGCCAATTTGGAGAAGGTGTGATTACTCGGGAACGGCTCGTAGGTTTTTTAGTGTATTTTCCAGGAAAAATCAGCAACGCTTTTTTTTGGCCAATTTGGAGAAGATGGGATTACTCGGGAACGGCTCATAAAATTTTTAGTGTATTTTCCAGGAAAAATCAGCAACGCTTTTTTTGGCCAATTTGGAGAAGGTGTGATTACTCGGGAACGGCTCGTAGGATTTTTAGTGTATTTTCCAGGAAAAATCAACAACGCTTTTTTTCTAATTTGGAGAAGATGGGATTACTCGGGAACGGCTCGTAGGTTTTTTAGTGTATTTTCCAGGAAAAATGTGCAACGCTTTTTTTGGCCAATTTGGAGAAGGTGTGATTACTCGGGAACGGCTCGTAAGATTTTTGATGTTTTTTCCAGGAAAAATCAGCAACGCTTTTTTTGGCCAATTTGGAGAAGGTGTGATTACTCGGGAACGGCTCGTAGGATTTTTAGTGTATTTTCCAGGAAAAATCAACAACGCTTTTTTTGGCCAATTTGGAGAAGGTGTGATTACTCGGGAACGGCTCGTAGGATTTTTAGTGTATTTTCCAGGAAAAATCAGCAACGCTTTTTTTTCTAATTTGGAGAAGATGTGATTACTCGGGAACGGCTCGTAGGATTTTTAGTGTATTTTCCAGGAAAAATCAACAACGCTTTTTTTGGCCAATTTGGAGAAGGTGTGATTACTCGGGAACGGCTCGTAGGATTTTTAGTGTATTTTCCAGGAAAAATCAGCAACGCTTTTTTTTCTAATTTGGAGAAGGTGTGATTACTCGGGAACGGCTCGTAAGATTTTTAGTGTATTTTCCAGGAAAAATCAGCAACGCTTTTTTTTCTAATTTGGAGAAGATGGGATTACTCGGGAACGGCTCGTAGGTTTTTTAGTGTATTTTCCAGGAAAAATCAACAACGCTTTTTTTGGCCAATTTGGAGAAGATGGGATTACTCGGGAACGGCTCGTAGGTTTTTTAGTGTATTTTCCAGGAAAAATGTGCAACGCTTTTTTTGGCCAATTTGGAGAAGATGGGATTACTCGGGAACGGCTCGTAGGTTTTTAGTGTATTTTCCAGGAAAAATCAGCAACGCTTTTTTTGGCCAATTTGGAGAAGGTGTGATTACTCGGGAACGGCTCGTAGGTTTTTTAGTGTATTTTCCAGGAAAAATCAGCAACGCTTTTTTTTGGCCAATTTGGAGAAGATGGGATTACTCGGGAACGGCTCGTAGGTTTTTTAGTGTATTTTCCAGGAAAAATGTGCAACGCTTTTTTTTGGCCAATTTGGAGAAGATGGGATTACTCGGGAACGGCTCGTAGGTTTTTGATGTATTTTTCAGGAAAAATCAGCAACGCTTTTTTTTGCCAATTTGGAGAAGGTGTGATTACTCGGGAAAGGCTCGTAGGATTTTTAGTGTATTTTCCAGGAAAAATCAGCAACGCTTTTTTTGGCCAATTTGGAGAAGGTGTGATTACTCGGGAACGGCTCGTAGGATTTTTAGTGTATTTTCCAGGAAAAATCAGCAACGCTTTTTTTTCTAATTTGGAGAAGATGGGATTACTCGGGAACGGCTCGTAGGATTTTTAGTGTATTTTCCAGGAAAAATCAGCAACGCTTTTTTTGCCAATTTGGAGAAAGTGTGATTACTCGGGAACGGCTCGTAAGATTTTTAGTGTATTTTCCAGGAAAAATCAGCAACGCTTTTTTTTGGCCAATTTGGAGAAGATGGGATTACTCGGGAACGGCTCGTAGGTTTTTTAGTGTATTTTCCAGGAAAAATCAGCAACGCTTTTTTTGGCCAATTTGGAGAAGGTGTGATTACTCGGGAACGGCTCGTAAGATTTTTGATGTTTTTTCCAGGAAAAATCAGCAACGCTTTTTTTGGCCAATTTGGAGAAGGTGTGATTACTCGGGAACGGCTCGTAGGTTTTTTAGTGTATTTTCCAGGAAAAATCAGCAACGCTTTTTTTTGGCCAATTTGGAGAAGATGGGATTACTCGGGAACGGCTCATAAAATTTTTAGTGTATTTTCCAGGAAAAATCAGCAACGCTTTTTTTGGCCAATTTGGAGAAGGTGTGATTACTCGGGAACGGCTCGTAGGATTTTTAGTGTATTTTCCAGGAAAAATCAACAACGCTTTTTTTCTAATTTGGAGAAGATGGGATTACTCGGGAACGGCTCGTAGGTTTTTTAGTGTATTTTCCAGGAAAAATGTGCAACGCTTTTTTTGGCCAATTTGGAGAAGGTGTGATTACTCGGGAACGGCTCGTAAGATTTTTGATGTTTTTTCCAGGAAAAATCAGCAACGCTTTTTTTGGCCAATTTGGAGAAGGTGTGATTACTCGGGAACGGCTCGTAGGATTTTTAGTGTATTTTCCAGGAAAAATCAACAACGCTTTTTTTGGCCAATTTGGAGAAGGTGTGATTACTCGGGAACGGCTCGTAGGATTTTTAGTGTATTTTCCAGGAAAAATCAGCAACGCTTTTTTTTCTAATTTGGAGAAGATGTGATTACTCGGGAACGGCTCGTAGGATTTTTAGTGTATTTTCCAGGAAAAATCAACAACGCTTTTTTTGGCCAA
The DNA here is from genome assembly GCA_947311025.1 of Lypha dubia. NCBI lineage: Eukaryota > Metazoa > Arthropoda > Insecta > Diptera > Tachinidae > Lypha > Lypha dubia. Next base: position 111,869 of record CAMZJU010000040.1, read on the forward strand.
TTTGGAGAAGGTGTGATTACTCGGGAACGGCTCGTAGGATTTTTAGTGTATTTTCCAGGAAAAATCAGCAACGCTTTTTTTTCTAATTTGGAGAAGGTGTGATTACTCGGGAACGGCTCGTAAGATTTTTAGTGTATTTTCCAGGAAAAATCAGCAACGCTTTTTTTTCTAATTTGGAGAAGATGGGATTACTCGGGAACGGCTCGTAGGTTTTTTAGTGTATTTTCCAGGAAAAATCAGCAACGCTTTTTTTGGCCAATTTGGAGAAGGTGTGATTACTCCGGAACGGCTCGTAGGTTTTTTAGTGTATTTTTCAGGAAAAATCAGCAACGCTTTTTTTTGCCAATTTGGAGAAGATGGGATTACTCCGGAACGGCTCGTAAGATTTTTAGTGTATTTTCCAGGAAAAATCAGCAACGCTTTTTTTTCTAATTTGGAGAAGATGGGATTACTCGGGAACGGCTCGTAGGATTTTTAGTGTATTTTTCAGGAAAAATCAGCAACGCTTTTTTTGGCCAATTTGGAGAAGATGGGATTACTCGGGAACTGCTCGTAGGATTTTTAGTGTATTTTTCAGGAAAAATCAGCAACGCTTTTTTTTGGCCAATTTGGAGAAGGTGTGATTACTCGGGAACGGCTCGTAAGATTTTTAGTGTATTTTCCAGGAAAAATCAACAACGCTTTTTTTGGCCAATTTGGAGAAGATGGGATTACTCGGGAACGGCTCGTAAGATTTTAAGTGTATTTTCCAGGAAAAATCAGCAACGCTTTTTTTGGCCAATTTGGAGAAGGTGTGATTACTCGGGAACTGCTCGTAGGATTTTTAGTGTATTTTCCAGGAAAAATCAGCAACGCTTTTTTTGGCCAATTTGGAGAAGGTGTGATTACTCGGGAACGGCTCGTAGGATTTTTAGTGTATTTTCCAGGAAAAATCAGCAACGCTTTTTTTGGCCAATTTGGAGAAGATGGGATTACTCGGGAACGGCTCGTAAGATTTTTAGTGTATTTTCCAGGAAAAATCAGCAACGCTTTTTTTTGGCCAATTTGGAGAAGGTGTGATTACTCGGAAACGGCTCGTAGGATTTTTAGTGTATTTTCCAGGAAAAATCAGCAACGCTTTTTTTGGTCAATTTGGAGATGGTGTGATTACTCGGGAACGGCTCGTAAGATTTTTAGTGTATTTTCCAGGAAAAATCAGCAACGCTTTTTTTGGCCAATTTGGAGAAGGTGTGATTACTCGGGAACGGCTCGTAGGTTTTTTAATGTATTTTCCAGGAAAAATCAGCAACGCTTTTTTTTGCTAATTTGGAGAAGATGGGATTACTCCGGAACGGCTCGTAGGATTTTTGATGTTTTTTCAAGGAAAAATGTGCAACGCTTTTTTTTGGCCAATTTGGAGAAGGTGTGATTACTCGGGAACGGCTCGTAGGTTTTTTTGATGTTTTTTCCAGGAAAAATCAGCAACGCTTTTTTTGGCCAATTTGGATAAGGTGTGATTACTCGGGAACGGCTCGTAGGTTTTTTTGATGTTTTTTCCAGGAAAAATCAGCAACGCTTTTTTTTGGCCAATTTGGAGAAGGTGTGATTACTCGGGAACGGCTCGTAGGATTTTTAGTGTATTTTCCAGGAAAAATCAGCAACGCTTTTTTTTGGCCAATTTGGAGAAGATGGGATTACTCGGGAACGGCTCGTAGGTTTTTTAGTGTATTTTCCAGGAAAAATCAGCAACGCTTTTTTTGGCCAATTTGGAGAAGGTGTGATTACTCGGGAACGGCTCGTAGGTTTTTTAGTGTATTTTCCAGGAAAAATGTGCAACGCTTTTTTTTTGCCAATTTGGAGAAGGTGTGATTACTCGGGAACGGCTCGTAAGATTTTTAGTGTATTTTCCAGGAAAAATGTGCAACGCTTTTTTTTGCCAATTTGGAGAAGGTGTGATTACTCGGGAACGGCTCGTAAGATTTTTAGTGTATTTTCCAGGAAAAATCAGCAACGTTTTTTTTTTTGGCCAATTTGGAGAAGGTGTGATTACTCGGGAACGGCTCGTAGGATTTTTAGTGTATTTTCCAGGAAAAATCAACAACGCTTTTTTTTCTAATTTGGAGAAGATGGGATTACTCGGGAACGGCTCGTAGGTTTTTTAGTGTATTTTTCAGGAAAAATCAGCAACGCTTTTTTTTGGCCAATTTGGAGAAGGTGTGATTACTCGGGAACGGCTCGTAAGATTTTTAGTGTATTTTCCAGGAAAAATCAGCAACGCTTTTTTTTCTAATTTGGAGAAGGTGTGATTACTCGGGAACGGCTCGTAGGTTTTTTAGTGTATTTTTCAGGAAAAATCAGCAACGCTTTTTTTTGGCCAATTTGGAGAAGGTGTGATTACTCGGGAACGGCTCGTAAGATTTTTAGTGTATTTTCCAGGAAAAATCAGCAACGCTTTTTTTTCTAATTTGGAGAAGGTGTGATTACTCGGGAACGGCTCGTAAGATTTTTAGTGTATTTTCCAGGAAAAATCAACAACGCTTTTTTTGGCCAATTTGGAGAAGGTGTGATTACTCGGGAACGGCTCGTAGGATTTTTAGTGTATTTTCCAGGAAAAATCAGCAACGCTTTTTTTGGCCAATTTGGAGAAGATGGGATTACTCGGGAACGGCTCGTAGGATTTTTAGTGTAATTTCCAGGAAAAATCAGCAACGCTTTTTTTTTGCCAATTTGGAGAAGGTGTGATTACTCGGGAACTGCTCGTAGGATTTTTAGTGTATTTTCCAGGAAAAATCAGCAAGGTTTTTTTTTGGCCAATTTGGAGAAGGTGTGATTACTCGGGAACGGCTCGTAGGTTTTTTAGTGTATTTTCCAGGAAAAATCAGCAACGCTTTTTTTTCTAATTTGGAGAAGATGGGATTACTCGGGAACGGCTCGTAGGTTTTTTAGTGTAATTTCCAGGAAAAATCAACAACGCTTTTTTTTGGCCAATTTGGAGAAGCTGTGATTACTCGGGAACGGCTCGTAGGATTTTTAGTGTATTTTCCAGGAAAAATCAACAACGCTTTTTTTGGCCAATTTGGAGAAGGTGTGATTACTCGGGAACGGCTCGTAGGTTTTTTAGTGTATTTTCCAGGAAAAATCAACAACGCTTTTTTTTGGCCAATTTGGAGAAGATGGGATTACTCGGGAACGGCTCATAAAATTTTTAATATATTTTCCAGGAAAAATCAGCAACGCTTTTTTTTGCTAATTTGGAGAAGATGGGATTACTCCGGAACGGCTCGTAAGATTTTTAGTGTATTTTCCAGGAAAAATCAGCAACGCTTTTTTTGGCCAATTTGGAGATGGTGTGATTACTCGGGAACGGCTCGTAGGGTTTTTAGTGTATTTTCCAGGAAAAATCAACAACGCTTTTTTTGGCCAATTTGGAGAAGATGGGATTACTCGGGAACGGCTCGTAGGTTTTTTAGTGTATTTTCCAGGAAAAAATCAGCAACGCTTTTTTTGGCCAATTTGGAGAAGGTGTGATTACTCGGGAACGGCTCGTAGGATTTTTAGTGTATTTTCCAGGAAAAATCAGCAACGCTTTTTTTTGGCCAATTTGGAGAAGATGGGATTACTCGGGAACGGCTCGTAGGTTTTTTAGTGTATTTTCCAGGAAAAATCAGCAACGCTTTTTTTTGGCCAATTTGGAGAAGGTGTGATTACTCGGGAACGGCTCGTAAGATTTTTAGTGTATTTTCCAGGAAAAATCAGCAACGTTTTTTTTTGGCCAATTTGGAGAAGGTGTGATTACTCGGGAACGGCTCGTAGGATTTTTAGTGTATTTTCCAGGAAAAATCAGCAACGCTTTTTTTGGCCAATTTGGAGAAGGTGTGATTACTCGGGAACGGCTCGTAAGTTTTTTAGTGTATTTTCCAGGAAAAATCAGCAACGCTTTTTTTTTGGCCAATTTGGAGAAGGTGTGATTACTCGGGAACGGCTCGTAGGATTTTTAGTGTATTTTCCAGGAAAAATGTGCAACGCTTTTTTTGGCCAATTTAGAGAAGGTGTGATTACTCGGGAACGGCTCGTAGGATTTTTGATGTTTTTTCCAGGAAAAATCAGCAACACTTTTTTTGGCCAATTTGGAGAAGATGGGATTACTCGGGAACGGCTCGTAGGTTTTTTAGTGTATTTTCCAGGAAAAATCAACAACGCTTTTTTTGGCCAATTTGGAGAAGGTGTGATTACTCGGGAACGGCTCGTAAGATTTTTGATGTTTTTTCCAGGAAAAATCAGCAACGCTTTTTTTGGCCAATTTGGAGAAGGTGTGATTACTCGGGAACGGCTCGTAGGATTTTGAGTGTATTTTCCAGGAAAAATCAACAACGCTTTTTTTTGCCAATTTGGAGAAGGTGTGATTACTCGGGAACGGCTCGTAGGTTTTTTAGTGTATTTTCCAGGAAAAATCAACAACGCTTTTTTTTTGCCAATTTGGAGAAGGTGTGATTACTCGGGAACGGCTCGTAGGATTTTTAGTGTAATTTCCAGGAAAAATCAGCAACGCTTTTTTTTGCCAATTTGGAGAAGGTGTGATTACTCGGGAACTGCTCGTAGGATTTTTAGTGTATTTTCCAGGAAAAATCAGCAAGGTTTTTTTTTGGCCAATTTGGAGAAGGTGTGATTACTCGGGAACGGCTCGTAGGATTTTTGATGTTGTTTCCAGGAAAAATCAGCAACGCTTTTTTTGGCCAATTTGGAGAAGGTGTGATTACTCGGGAACGGCTCGTAGGATTTTTAGTGTATTTTCCAGGAAAAATCAGCAACGCTTTTTTTGGCCAATTTGGAGAAGGTGTGATTACTCGGGAACGGCTCGTACGATTTTTAGTGTATTTTCCAGAAAAAATGTGCAACGCTTTTTTTGGCCAATTTGGAGAAGGTGTGATTACTCGGGAACGGCTCGTAGGATTTTTAGTGTATTTTCCAGGAAAAATCAGCAACGCTTTTTTTGGCCAATTTGGAGGAGGTGTGATTACTCGGGAACGGCTCGTAGGATTTTTAGTGTATTTTCCAGGAAAAATCAGCAACGTTTTTTTTTGGCCAATTTGGAGAAGGTGTGATTACTCGGGAACGGCTCGTAGGATTTTTAGTGTAATTTCCAGGAAAAATCAACAACGCTTTTTTTTACCAATTTGGAGAAGGTGTGATTACTCGGGAACGGCTCGTAGGATTTTTAGTGTATTTTCCAGGAAAAATCAGCAACGCTTTTTTTGGCCAATTTGGAGAAGGTGTGATTACTCGGGAACGGCTCGTAAGATTTTTGATGTTTTTTCCAGGAAAAATCAGCAACGCTTTTTTTTGGCCAATTTGGAGAAGGTGTGATTACTCGGGAACGGCTCGTAGGATTTTTAGTGTATTTTCCAGGAAAAATCAGCAACGCTTTTTTTGGCCAATTTGGAGAAGGTGTGATTACTCGGGAACGGCTCGTAGGATTTTTAGTGTAATTTCCAGGAAAAATCAACAACGCTTTTTTTTGGCCAATTTGGAGAAGATGGGATTTCTCGGGAACGGCTCGTAGGATTTTTGATGTTTTTTCCAGGAAAAATCAGCAACGCTTTTTTTGGCCAATTTGGAGAAGCTGTGATTACTCGGGAACGGCTCGTAGGTTTTTTAGTGTATTTTCCAGGAAAAATCAACAACGCTTTTTTTGGCCAATTTGGAGAAGGTGTGATTACTCGGGAACGGCTCGTAGGTTTTTTAGTGTATTTTCCAGGAAAAATCAGCAACGCTTTTTTTTGGCCAATTTGGAGAAGGTGTGATTACTCGGGAACGGCTCGTAAGATTTTTAGTGTATTTTCCAGGAAAAATCAGCAACGCTTTTTTTTCTAATTTGGAGAAGATGGGATTACTCGGGAACGGCTCGTAGGTTTTTTAGTGTATTTTCCAGGAAAAATCAGCAACGCTTTTTTTGGCCAATTTGGAGAAGGTGTGATTACTCGGGAACGGCTCGTAAGATTTTTAGTGTATTTTCCAGGAAAAATCAGCAACGCTTTTTTTGGCCAATTTGGAGAAGGTGTGATTACTCGGGAACGGCTCGTAGGATTTTTAGTGTAATTTCCAGGAAAAATCAGCAACACTTTTTTTGGCCAATTTGGAGAAGGTGTGATTACTCGGGAACGGCTCGTAAGATTTTTGATGTTTTTTCCAGGAAAAATCAGCAACGCTTTTTTTGGCCAATTTGGAGAAGGTGTGATTACTCGGGAACGGCTCGTAGGATTTTTAGTGTATTTTCCAGGAAAAATCAACAACGCTTTTTTTTGCCAATTTGGAGAAGATGGGATTACTCGGGAATGGCTCGTAAGATTTTTGATGTTTTTTCCAGGAAAAATCAGCAACGCTTTTTTTGGCCAATTTGGAGATGGTGTGATTACTCGGGAACGGCTCGTAGGATTTTTGATGTTTTTTCCAGGAAAAATCAGCAACGCTTTTTTTGGCCAATTTGGAGAAGGTGTGATTACTCGGGAACGGCTCGTAGGATTTTTAGTGTATTTTCCAGGAAAAATCAACAACGCTTTTTTTTGCCAATTTGGAGAAGATGGGATTACTCGGGAATGGCTCGTAAGATTTTTGATGTTTTTTCCAGGAAAAATCAGCAACGCTTTTTTTGGCCAATTTGGAGAAGGTGTGATTACTCGGGAACGGCTCGTAGGATTTTTAGTGTATTTTCCAGGAAAAATCAACAACGCTTTTTTTTGCCAATTTGGAGAAGATGGGATTACTCGGGAATGGCTCGTAAGATTTTTGATGTTTTTTCCAGGAAAAATCAGCAACGCTTTTTTTGGCCAATTTGGAGAAGGTGTGATTACTCGGGAACGGCTCGTAGGATTTTTAGTGTAATTTCCAGGAAAAATCAGCAACACTTTTTTTGGCCAATTTGGAGAAGGTGTGATTACTCGGGAACGGCTCGTAGGTTTTTTAGTGTATTTTCCAGGAAAAATCAACAACGCTTTTTTTTGCCAATTTGGAGAAGGTGTGATTACTCGGGAACGGCTCGTAGGATTTTTAGTGTAATTTCCAGGAAAAATCAGCAACGCTTTTTTTTGCCAATTTGGAGAAGGTGTGATTACTCGGGAACTGCTCGTAGGATTTTTAGTGTATTTTCCAGGAAAAATCAGCAAGGTTTTTTTTTGGCCAATTTGGAGAAGGTGTGATTACTCGGGAACGGCTCGTAGGATTTTTAGTGTATTTTCCAGGAAAAATCAGCAACGCTTTTTTTGGCCAATTTGGAGAAGGTGTGATTACTCGGGAACGGCTCGTAAGTTTTTTAGTGTATTTTCCAGGAAAAATCAGCAACGCTTTTTTTTTGGCCAATTTGGAGAAGGTGTGATTACTCGGGAACGGCTCGTAGGATTTTTAGTGTATTTTCCAGGAAAAATGTGCAACGCTTTTTTTGGCCAATTTAGAGAAGGTGTGATTACTCGGGAACGGCTCGTAGGATTTTTGATGTTTTTTCCAGGAAAAATCAGCAACACTTTTTTTGGCCAATTTGGAGAAGATGGGATTACTCGGGAACGGCTCGTAGGTTTTTTAGTGTATTTTCCAGGAAAAATCAACAACGCTTTTTTTGGCCAATTTGGAGAAGGTGTGATTACTCGGGAACGGCTCGTAAGATTTTTGATGTTTTTTCCAGGAAAAATCAGCAACGCTTTTTTTGGCCAATTTGGAGAAGGTGTGATTACTCGGGAACGGCTCGTAGGATTTTGAGTGTATTTTCCAGGAAAAATCAACAACGCTTTTTTTTGCCAATTTGGAGAAGGTTTTATTACTCGGGAACGGCTCGTAGGTTTTTTAGTGTATTTTCCAGGAAAAATCAACAACGCTTTTTTTTGCCAATTTGGAGAAGGTGTGATTACTCGGGAACGGCTCGTAGGATTTTTAGTGTAATTTCCAGGAAAAATCAGCAACGCTTTTTTTTGCCAATTTGGAGAAGGTGTGATTACTCGGGAACTGCTCGTAGGATTTTTAGTGTATTTTCCAGGAAAAATCAGCAAGGTTTTTTTTTGGCCAATTTGGAGAAGGTGTGATTACTCGGGAACGGCTCGTAGGATTTTTGATGTTTTTTCCAGGAAAAATCAGCAACGCTTTTTTTGGCCAATTTGGAGAAGGTGTGATTACTCGGGAACGGCTCGTAGGATTTTTAGTGTATTTTCCAGGAAAAATCAGCAACGCTTTTTTTGGCCAATTTGGAGAAGGTGTGATTACTCGGGAACGGCTCGTACGATTTTTAGTGTATTTTCCAGAAAAAATGTGCAACGCTTTTTTTGGCCAATTTGGAGAAGGTGTGATTACTCGGGAACGGCTCGTAGGATTTTTAGTGTATTTTCCAGGAAAAATCAGCAACGCTTTTTTTGGCCAATTTGGAGAAGGTGTGATTACTCGGGAACGGCTCGTAGGATTTTTAGTGTATTTTCCAGGAAAAATCAGCAACGTTTTTTTTTGGCCAATTTGGAGAAGGTGTGATTACTCGGGAACGGCTCGTAGGATTTTTAGTGTAATTTCCAGGAAAAATCAACAACGCTTTTTTTTGCCAATTTGGAGAAGGTGTGATTACTCGGGAACGGCTCGTAGGATTTTTAGTGTATTTTCCAGGAAAAATCAGCAACGCTTTTTTTGGCCAATTTGGAGAAGGTGTGATTACTCGGGAACGGCTCGTAAGATTTTTGATGTTTTTTCCAGGAAAAATCAGCAACGCTTTTTTTTGGCCAATTTGGAGAAGGTGTGATTACTCGGGAACGGCTCGTAGGATTTTTAGTGTATTTTCCAGGAAAAATCAGCAACGCTTTTTTTGGCCAATTTGGAGAAGGTGTGATTACTCGGGAACGGCTCGTAGGATTTTTAGTGTAATTTCCAGGAAAAATCAACAACGCTTTTTTTTGGCCAATTTGGAGAAGATGGGATTTCTCGGGAACGGCTCGTAGGATTTTTGATGTTTTTTCCAGGAAAAATCAGCAACGCTTTTTTTGGCCAATTTGGAGAAGCTGTGATTACTCGGGAACGGCTCGTAGGTTTTTTAGTGTATTTTCCAGGAAAAATCAACAACGCTTTTTTTGGCCAATTTGGAGAAGGTGTGATTACTCGGGAACGGCTCGTAGGTTTTTTAGTGTATTTTCCAGGAAAAATCAGCAACGCTTTTTTTTGGCCAATTTGGAGAAGGTGTGATTACTCGGGAACGGCTCGTAAGATTTTTAGTGTATTTTCCAGGAAAAATCAGCAACGCTTTTTTTTCTAATTTGGAGAAGATGGGATTACTCGGGAACGGCTCGTAGGTTTTTTAGTGTATTTTCCAGGAAAAATCAGCAACGCTTTTTTTGGCCAATTTGGAGAAGGTGTGATTACTCGGGAACGGCTCGTAAGATTTTTAGTGTATTTTCCAGGAAAAATCAGCAACGCTTTTTTTGGCCAATTTGGAGAAGGTGTGATTACTCGGGAACGGCTCGTAGGATTTTTAGTGTAATTTCCAGGAAAAATCAGCAACACTTTTTTTGGCCAATTTGGAGAAGGTGTGATTACTCGGGAACGGCTCGTAAGATTTTTGATGTTTTTTCCAGGAAAAATCAGCAACGCTTTTTTTGGCCAATTTGGAGAAGGTGTGATTACTCGGGAACGGCTCGTAGGATTTTTAGTGTATTTTCCAGGAAAAATCAACAACGCTTTTTTTTGCCAATTTGGAGAAGATGGGATTACTCGGGAATGGCTCGTAAGATTTTTGATGTTTTTTCCAGGAAAAATCAGCAACGCTTTTTTTGGCCAATTTGGAGATGGTGTGATTACTCGGGAACGGCTCGTAGGATTTTTGATGTTTTTTCCAGGAAAAATCAGCAACGCTTTTTTTGGCCAATTTGGAGAAGGTGTGATTACTCGGGAACGGCTCGTAGGATTTTTAGTGTATTTTCCAGGAAAAATCAACAACGCTTTTTTTTGCCAATTTGGAGAAGATGGGATTACTCGGGAATGGCTCGTAAGATTTTTGATGTTTTTTCCAGGAAAAATCAGCAACGCTTTTTTTGGCCAATTTGGAGAAGGTGTGATTACTCGGGAACGGCTCGTAGGATTTTTAGTGTATTTTCCAGGAAAAATCAACAACGCTTTTTTTTGCCAATTTGGAGAAGATGGGATTACTCGGGAATGGCTCGTAAGATTTTTGATGTTTTTTCCAGGAAAAATCAGCAACGCTTTTTTTGGCCAATTTGGAGAAGGTGTGATTACTCGGGAACGGCTCGTAGGATTTTTAGTGTAATTTCCAGGAAAAATCAGCAACACTTTTTTTGGCCAATTTGGAGAAGGTGTGATTACTCGGGAACGGCTCGTAGGTTTTTTAGTGTATTTTCCAGGAAAAATCAACAACGCTTTTTTTTGCCAATTTGGAGAAGGTGTGATTACTCGGGAACGGCTCGTAGGATTTTTAGTGTAATTTCCAGGAAAAATCAGCAACGCTTTTTTTTGCCAATTTGGAGAAGGTGTGATTACTCGGGAACTGCTCGTAGGATTTTTAGTGTATTTTCCAGGAAAAATCAGCAAGGTTTTTTTTTGGCCAATTTGGAGAAGGTGTGATTACTCGGGAACGGCTCGTAGGATTTTTAGTGTATTTTCCAGGAAAAATCAGCAACGCTTTTTTTGGCCAATTTGGAGAAGGTGTGATTACTCGGGAACGGCTCGTAAGTTTTTTAGTGTATTTTCCAGGAAAAATCAGCAACGCTTTTTTTTTGGCCAATTTGGAGAAGGTGTGATTACTCGGGAACGGCTCGTAGGATTTTTAGTGTATTTTCCAGGAAAAATGTGCAACGCTTTTTTTGGCCAATTTAGAGAAGGTGTGATTACTCGGGAACGGCTCGTAGGATTTTTGATGTTTTTTCCAGGAAAAATCAGCAACACTTTTTTTGGCCAATTTGGAGAAGATGGGATTACTCGGGAACGGCTCGTAGGTTTTTTAGTGTATTTTCCAGGAAAAATCAACAACGCTTTTTTTGGCCAATTTGGAGAAGGTGTGATTACTCGGGAACGGCTCGTAAGATTTTTGATGTTTTTTCCAGGAAAAATCAGCAACGCTTTTTTTGGCCAATTTGGAGAAGGTGTGATTACTCGGGAACGGCTCGTAGGATTTTGAGTGTATTTTCCAGGAAAAATCAACAACGCTTTTTTTTGCCAATTTGGAGAAGGTGTGATTACTCGGGAACGGCTCGTAGGTTTTTTAGTGTATTTTCCAGGAAAAATCAACAACGCTTTTTTTTGCCAATTTGGAGAAGGTGTGATTACTCGGGAACGGCTCGTAGGATTTTTAGTGTAATTTCCAGGAAAAATCAGCAACGCTTTTTTTTTGCCAATTTGGAGAAGGTGTGATTACTCGGGAACTGCTCGTAGGATTTTTAGTGTATTTTCCAGGAAAAATCAGCAAGGTTTTTTTTTGGCCAATTTGGAGAAGGTGTGATTACTCGGGAACGGCTCGTAGGATTTTTGATGTTTTTTCCAGGAAAAATCAGCAACGCTTTTTTTGGCCAATTTGGAGAAGGTGTGATTACTCGGGAACGGCTCGTAGGATTTTTAGTGTATTTTCCAGGAAAAATCAGCAACGCTTTTTTTGGCCAATTTGGAGAAGGTGTGATTACTCGGGAACGGCTCGTACGATTTTTAGTGTATTTTCCAGAAAAAATGTGCAACGCTTTTTTTGGCCAATTTGGAGAAGGTGTGATTACTCGGGAACGGCTCGTAGGATTTTTAGTGTATTTTCCAGGAAAAATCAGCAACGCTTTTTTTGGCCAATTTGGAGAAGGTGTGATTACTCGGGAACGGCTCGTAGGATTTTTAGTGTATTTTCCAGGAAAAATCAGCAACGTTTTTTTTTGGCCAATTTGGAGAAGGTGTGATTACTCGGGAACGGCTCGTAGGATTTTTAGTGTAATTTCCAGGAAAAATCAACAACGCTTTTTTTTGCCAATTTGGAGAAGGTGTGATTACTCGGGAACGGCTCGTAGGATTTTTAGTGTATTTTCCAGGAAAAATCAGCAACGCTTTTTTTGGCCAATTTGGAGAAGGTGTGATTACTCGGGAACGGCTCGTAAGATTTTTGATGTTTTTTCCAGGAAAAATCAGCAACGCTTTTTTTTGGCCAATTTGGAGAAGGTGTGATTACTCGGGAACGGCTCGTAGGATTTTTAGTGTATTTTCCAGGAAAAATCAGCAACGCTTTTTTTGGCCAATTTGGAGAAGGTGTGATTACTCGGGAACGGCTCGTAGGATTTTTAGTGTAATTTCCAGGAAAAATCAACAACGCTTTTTTTTGGCCAATTTGGAGAAGATGGGATTTCTCGGGAACGGCTCGTAGGATTTTTGATGTTTTTTCCAGGAAAAATCAGCAACGCTTTTTTTGGCCAATTTGGAGAAGCTGTGATTACTCGGGAACGGCTCGTAGGTTTTTTAGTGTATTTTCCAGGAAAAATCAACAACGCTTTTTTTGGCCAATTTGGAGAAGGTGTGATTACTCGGGAACGGCTCGTAGGTTTTTTAGTGTATTTTCCAGGAAAAATCAGCAACGCTTTTTTTTGGCCAATTTGGAGAAGGTGTGATTACTCGGGAACGGCTCGTAAGATTTTTAGTGTATTTTCCAGGAAAAATCAGCAACGCTTTTTTTTCTAATTTGGAGAAGATGGGATTACTCGGGAACGGCTCGTAGGTTTTTTAGTGTATTTTCCAGGAAAAATCAGCAACGCTTTTTTTGGCCAATTTGGAGAAGGTGTGATTACTCGGGAACGGCTCGTAAGATTTTTAGTGTATTTTCCAGGAAAAATCAGCAACGCTTTTTTTGGCCAATTTGGAGAAGGTGTGATTACTCGGGAACGGCTCGTAGGATTTTTAGTGTAATTTCCAGGAAAAATCAGCAACACTTTTTTTGGCCAATTTGGAGAAGGTGTGATTACTCGGGAACGGCTCGTAAGATTTTTGATGTTTTTTCCAGGAAAAATCAGCAACGCTTTTTTTGGCCAATTTGGAGAAGGTGTGATTACTCGGGAACGGCTCGTAGGATTTTTAGTGTATTTTCCAGGAAAAATCAACAACGCTTTTTTTTGCCAATTTGGAGAAGATGGGATTACTCGGGAATGGCTCGTAAGATTTTTGATGTTTTTTCCAGGAAAAATCAGCAACGCTTTTTTTGGCCAATTTGGAGATGGTGTGATTACTCGGGAACGGCTCGTAGGATTTTTGATGTTTTTTCCAGGAAAAATCAGCAACGCTTTTTTTGGCCAATTTGGAGAAGGTGTGATTACTCGGGAACGGCTCGTAGGATTTTTAGTGTATTTTCCAGGAAAAATCAACAACGCTTTTTTTTGCCAATTTGGAGAAGATGGGATTACTCGGGAATGGCTCGTAAGATTTTTGATGTTTTTTCCAGGAAAAATCAGCAACGCTTTTTTTGGCCAATTTGGAGAAGGTGTGATTACTCGGGAACGGCTCGTAGGATTTTTAGTGTATTTTCCAGGAAAAATCAACAACGCTTTTTTTTTGCCAATTTGGAGAAGATGGGATTACTCGGGAATGGCTCGTAAGATTTTTGATGTTTTTTCCAGGAAAAATCAGCAACGCTTTTTTTGGCCAATTTGGAGAAGGTGTGATTACTCGGGAACGGCTCGTAGGATTTTTAGTGTAATTTCCAGGAAAAATCAGCAACACTTTTTTTGGCCAATTTGGAGAAGGTGTGATTACTCGGGAACGGCTCGTAAGATTTTTGATGTTTTTTCCAGGAAAAATCAGCAACGCTTTTTTTGGCCAATTTGGAGAAGGTGTGATTACTCGGGAACGGCTCGTAGGATTTTTAGTGTATTTTCCAGGAAAAATCAACAACGCTTTTTTTGCCAATTTGGAGAAGATGGGATTACTCGGGAACGGCTCGTAGGATTTTTAGTGTATTTTCCAGGAAAAATCAACAACGCTTTTTTTTGCCAATTTGGAGAAGGTGTGATTACTCGGGAACGACTCGTAGGATTTTTGATGTTTTTTCCAGGAAAAATCAGCAACACTTTTTTTGGCCAATTTGGAGAAGATGGGATTACTCGGGAACGGCTCGTAGGTTTTTTAGTGTATTTTCCAGGAAAAATCAACAACGCTTTTTTTGGCCAATTTGGAGAAGGTGTGATTACTCGGGAACGGCTCGTAAGATTTTTGATGTTTTTTCCAGGAAAAATCAGCAACGCTTTTTTTGGCCAATTTGGAGAAGGTGTGATTACTCGGGAACGGCTCGTAGGATTTTTAGTGTATTTTCCAGGAAAAATCAACAACGCTTTTTTTTGCCAATTTGGAGAAGGTGTGATTACTCTGGAACGGCTCGTAGGATTTTTGATGTTTTTTCCAGGAAAAATCAGCAACGCTTTTTTTGGCCAATTTGGAGAAGGTGTGATTACTCGGGAACGGCTCGTAGGATTTTTAGTGTATTTTCCAGGAAAAATCAGCAACGCTTTTTTTGGCCAATTTGGAGAAGGTGTGATTACTCGGGAACGGCTCGTAGGATTTTTAGTGTATTTTCCAGGAAAAATGTGCAACGCTTTTTTTGGCCAATTTGGAGAAGGTGTGATTACTCGGGAACGGCTCGTAGGATTTTTAGTGTATTTTCCAGGAAAAATCAGCAACGCTTTTTTTGGCCAATTTGGAGAAGGTGTGATTACTCGGGAACGGCTCGTAGGATTTTTAGTGTATTTTCCAGGAAAAATCAGCAACGTTTTTTTTTGACCAATTTGGAGAAGGTGTGATTACTCGGGAACGGCTCGTAGGATTTTTAGTGTAATTTCCAGGAAAAATCAACAACGCTTTTTTTTGCCAATTTGGAGAAGGTGTGATTACTCGGGAACGGCTCGTAGGATTTTTAGTGTATTTTCCAGGAAAAATCAGCAACGCTTTTTTTGGCCAATTTGGAGAAGGTGTGATTACTCGGGAACGGCTCGTAAGATTTTTGATGTTTTTTCCAGGAAAAATCAGCAACGCTTTTTTTTGGCCAATTTGGAGAAGGTGTGATTACTCGGGAACGGCTCGTAGGATTTTTAGTGTATTTTCCAGGAAAAATCAGCAACGCTTTTTTTGGCCAATTTGGAGAAGGTGTGATTACTCGGGAACGGCTCGTAGGATTTTTAGTGTAATTTCCAGGAAAAATCAACAACGCTTTTTTTTGGCCAATTTGGAGAAGATGGGATTACTCGGGAACGGCTCGTAGGATTTTTGATGTTTTTTCCAGGAAAAATCAGCAACGCTTTTTTTGGCCAATTTGGAGAAGCTGTGATTACTCGGGAACGGCTCGTAGGTTTTTTAGTGTATTTTCCAGGAAAAATCAACAACGCTTTTTTTGGCCAATTTGGAGAAGGTGTGATTACTCGGGAACGGCTCGTAGGTTTTTTAGTGTATTTTCCAGGAAAAATCAGCAACGCTTTTTTTTTGGCCAATTTGGAGAAGGTGTGATTACTCGGGAACGGCTCGTAAGATTTTTAGTGTATTTTCCAGGAAAAATCAGCAACGCTTTTTTTTCTAATTTGGAGAAGATGGGATTACTCGGGAACGGCTCGTAGGTTTTTTAGTGTATTTTCCAGGAAAAAGCAGCAACGCTTTTTTTGGCCAATTTGGAGAAGGTGTGATTACTCGGGAACGGCTCGTAAGATTTTTAGTGTATTTTCCAGGAAAAATCAGCAACGCTTTTTTTGGCCAATTTGGAGAAGGTGTGATTACTCGGGAACGGCTCGTAGGATTTTTAGTGTAATTTCCAGGAAAAATCAGCAACACTTTTTTTGGCCAATTTGGAGAAGGTGTGATTACTCGGGAACGGCTCGTAAGATTTTTGATGTTTTTTCCAGGAAAAATCAGCAACGCTTTTTTTGGCCAATTTGGAGAAGGTGTGATTACTCGGGAACGGCTCGTAGGATTTTTAGTGTATTTTCCAGGAAAAATCAACAACGCTTTTTTTTGCCAATTTGGAGAAGATGGGATTACTCGGGAATGGCTCGTAAGATTTTTGATGTTTTTTCCAGGAAAAATCAGCAACGCTTTTTTTGGCCAATTTGGAGATGGTGTGATTACTCGGGAACGGCTCGTAGGATTTTTAGTGTATTTTCCAGGAAAAATCAACAACGCTTTTTTTGGCCAATTTGGAGAAGGTGTGATTACTCGGGAACGGCTCGTAGGATTTTTGATGTTTTTTCCAGGAAAAATCAGCAACGCTTTTTTTGGCCAATTTGGAGATGGTGTGATTACTCGGGAACGGCTCGTAGGATTTTTAGTGTATTTTCCAGGAAAAATCAACAACGCTTTTTTTGGCCAATTTGGAGAAGATGGGATTACTCGGGAACGGCTCGTAGGTTTTTTAGTGTATTTTCCAGGAAAAATCAACAACGCTTTTTTTGGCCAATTTGGAGAAGGTGTGATTACTCGGGAACGGCTCGTAAGATTTTTAGTGTATTTTCCAGGAAAAATCAGCAACGCTTTTTTTGGCCAATTTGGAGAAGGTGTGATTACTCGGGAACGGCTCGTAAGATTTTTGATGTTTTTTCCAGGAAAAATCAGCAACGCTTTTTTTTGCCAATTTGGAGAAGATGGGATTACTCGGGAACGGCTCGTAGGATTTTTGATGTTTTTTCCAGGAAAAATCAGCAACGCTTTTTTTGGCCAATTTGGAGAAGGTGTGATTACTCGGGAACGGCTCGAAGGTTTTTTAGTGTATTTTCCAGGAAAAATCAGCAACGCTTTTTTTTTGCCAATTTGGAGAAGGTGTGATTACTCGGGAGCGGCTCATAAAATTTTTAATATATTTTCCAGGAAAAATCAGCAACGCTTTTTTTTTGCTAATTTGGAGAAGATGGGATTACTCGGGAACGGCTCGTAGGTTTTTTAGTGTATTTTCCAGGAAAAATCAGCAACGCTTTTTTTTTGCCAATTTGGATAAGGTGTGATTACTCGGGAACGGCTCGTAGGATTTTTGATGTTTTTTCCAGGAAAAATCAGCAACGCTTTTTTTGGCCAATTTGGAGATGGTGTGATTACTCGGGAACGGCTCGTAGGATTTTTAGTGTATTTTCCAGGAAAAATCAGCAAGGTTTTTTTGGCCAATTTGGAGAAGATGGGATTACTCGGGAACGGCTCGTAGGATTTTTAGTGTAATTTCCAGGAAAAATCAGCAACGCTTTTTTTTGGCAATTTGGAGAAGGTGTGATTACTCGGGAACGGCTCGTAGGATTTTTAGTGTATTTTCAAGGAAAAATCAGCAACGCTTTTTTTGGCCAATTTGGAGAAGCTGTGATTACTCGGGAACGGCTCGTAGGATTTTTAGTGTATTTTCCAGGAAAAATCAGCAACGCTTTTTTTGGCCAATTTGGAGAAGGTGTGATTACTCGGGAACGGCTCGTAGGATTTTTAGTGTATTTTCCAGGAAAAATGTGCAACGCTTTTTTTTGGCCAATTTGGAGAAGGTGTGATTACTCGGGAACGGCTCGTAAGATTTTTAGTGTATTTTCCAGGAAAAATCAACAACGCTTTTTTTGGCCAATTTGGAGAAGGTGTGATTACTCGGGAACGGCTCGTAGGTTTTTTGATGTATTTTCCAGGAAAAATCAGCAACGCTTTTTTTTTGCCAATTTGGAGAAGGTGTGATTACTCGGGAACGGCTCATAAAATTTTTAATATATTTTCCAGGAAAAATCAACAACGCTTTTTTTGGCCAATTTGGAGAAGGTGTGATTACTCGGGAACTGCTCGTAGGATTTTTAGTGTATTTTCCAGGAAAAATCAACAACGCTTTTTTTGGCCAATTTGGAGAAGGTGTGATTACTCGGGAACGGCTCGTAAGATTTTTGATGTTTTTTCCAGGAAAAATGTGCAACGCTTTTTTTGGCCAATTTGGAGAAGGTGTGATTACTCGGGAACGGCTCGTAGGATTTTTAGTGTATTTTCCAGGAAAAATCAGCAACGCTTTTTTTGGCCAATTTGGAGAAGATGGGATTACTCGGGAACGGCTCGTAGGATTTTAAGTGTAATTTCCAGGAAAAATCAGCAACGCTTTTTTTGGCCAATTTGGAGAAGGTGTGATTACTCGGGAACGGCTCGTAAGATTTTTGATGTTTTTTCCAGGAAAAATCAACAACGCTTTTTTTGGCCAATTTGGAGAAGGTGTGATTACTCGGGAACGGCTCGTAAGATTTTTGATGTTTTTTCCAGGAAAAATCAGCAACGCTTTTTTTTTTGCCAATTCGGAGAAGATGGGATTACTCGGGAACGGCTCGTAGGTTTTTTAGTGTATTTTTCAGGAAAAATCAACAACGCTTTTTTTTGCCAATTTGGAGAAGGTGTGATTACTCGGGAACTGCTCGTAGGATTTTTAGTGTATTTTCCAGGAAAAATCAGCAACGCTTTTTTTTTCTAATTTGGAGAAGGTGTGATTACTCGGGAACGGCTCATAAGATTTTTAGTGTATTTTCCAGGAAAAATCAACAACGCTTTTTTTGGCCAATTTGGAGAAAGTGTGATTACTCGGGAACGGCTCGTAGGATTTTTAGTGTAATTTCCAGGAAAAATCAGCAACACTTTTTTTGGCCAATTTGGAGAAGGTGTGATTACTCGGGAACGGCTCGTAAGATTTTTAGTGTATTTTCAAGGAAAAATCAGCAACGCTTTTTTTGGCCAATTTGGAGAAGGTGTGATTACTCGGGAACGGCTCGTAGGTTTTTTAGTGTATTTTCCAGGAAAAATCAGCAACGCTTTTTTTTTGCCAATTTGGAGAAGGTGTGATTACTCGGAAACGGCTCGTAAGATTTTTAGTGTATTTTCCAGGAAAAATCAACAACGCTTTTTTTGGCCAATTTGGAGAAGGTGTGATTACTCGGGAACGGCTCGTAGGATTTTTAGTGTATTTTCCAGGAAAAATCAGCAACGCTTTTTTTGGCCAATTTGGAGAAGGTGTGATTACTCGGGAACGGCTCGTAGGATTTTTGATGTATTTTTCAGGAAAAATCAGCAACGCTTTTTTTTGCCAATTTGGAGAAGATGGGATTACTCGGGAACGGCTCGTAGGATTTTTAGTGTATTTTCCAGGAAAAATCAGCAACGCTTTTTTTTCTAATTTGGAGAAGATGGGATTACTCGGGAACGGCTCGTAGGATTTTAAGTGTATTTTCCAGGAAAAATCAGCAACGCTTTTTTTTCTAATTTGGAGAAGATGGGATTACTCGGGAACGGCTCGTAGGATTTTTAGTGTATTTTCCAGGAAAAATCAGCAACGCTTTTTTTGGCCAATTTGGAGAAGGTGTGATTACTCGGGAACGGCTCGTAAGATTTTTGATGTTTTTTCCAGGAAAAATCAACAACGCTTTTTTTGGCCAATTTGGAGAAGGTGTGATTACTCGGGAACGGCTCGTAAGATTTTTGATGTTTTTTCCAGGAAAAATCAGCAACGCTTTTTTTGGCCAATTCGGAGAAGATGGGATTACTCGGGAACGGCTCGTAGGTTTTTTAGTGTATTTTTCAGGAAAAATCAACAACGCTTTTTTTTGCCAATTTGGAGAAGGTGTGATTACTCGGGAACTGCTCGTAGGATTTTTAGTGTATTTTCCAGGAAAAATCAGCAACGCTTTTTTTTCTAATTTGGAGAAGGTGTGATTACTCGGGAACGGCTCATAAGATTTTTAGTGTATTTTCCAGGAAAAATCAGCAACGCTTTTTTTTTGCCAATTTGGAGAAGGTGTGATTACTCGGAAACGGCTCGTAAGATTTTTAGTGTATTTTCCAGGAAAAATCAACAACGCTTTTTTTGGCCAATTTGGAGAAGGTGTGATTACTCGGGAACGGCTCGTAGGATTTTTAGTGTATTTTCCAGGAAAAATCAGCAACGCTTTTTTTGGCCAATTTGGAGAAGGTGTGATTACTCGGGAACGGCTCGTAGGATTTTTGATGTATTTTTCAGGAAAAATCAGCAACGCTTTTTTTTGCCAATTTGGAGAAGATGGGATTACTCGGGAACGGCTCGTAGGATTTTTAGTGTATTTTCCAGGAAAAATCAACAACGCTTTTTTTGGCCAATTTGGAGAAAGTGTGATTACTCGGGAACGGCTCGTAGGATTTTTAGTGTAATTTCCAGGAAAAATCAGCAACACTTTTTTTGGCCAATTTGGAGAAGGTGTGATTACTGGGGAACGGCTCGTAAGATTTTTAGTGTATTTTCAAGGAAAAATCAGCAACGCTTTTTTTGGCCAATTTGGAGAAGGTGTGATTACTCGGGAACGGCTCGTAGGTTTTTTAGTGTATTTTCCAGGAAAAATCAGCAACGCTTTTTTTTTGCCAATTTGGAGAAGGTGTGATTACTCGGAAACGGCTCGTAAGATTTTTAGTGTATTTTCCAGGAAAAATCAACAACGCCTTTTTTGTCCAATTTGGAGAAGGTGTGATTACTCGGGAACGGCTCGTAGGATTTTTAGTGTATTTTCCAGGAAAAATCAGCAACGCTTTTTTTGGCCAATTTGGAGAAGGTGTGATTACTCGGGAACGGCTCGTAGGATTTTTGATGTATTTTTCAGGAAAAATCAGCAACGCTTTTTTTTGCCAATTTGGAGAAGATGGGATTACTCGGGAACGGCTCGTAGGATTTTTAGTGTATTTTCCAGGAAAAATCAGCAACGCTTTTTTTTTCTAATTTGGAGAAGATGGGATTACTCGGGAACGGCTCGTAGGATTTTTAGTGTATTTTCCAGGAAAAATCAGCAACGTTTTTTTTCTAATTTGGAGAAGATGGGATTACTCGGGAACGGCTCGTAGGATTTTTAGTGTATTTTCCAGGAAAAATCAGCAACGCTTTTTTTGGCCAATTTGGAGAAGGTGTGATTACTCGGGAACGGCTGGTAGGATTTTTAGTGTATTTTCCAGGAAAAATCAGCAAGGTTTTTTTTTGGCCAATTTGGAGAAGGTGTGATTACTCGGGAACGGCTCCTAAGATTTTTGATGTTTTTTCCAGGAAAAATCAGCAACGCTTTTTTTTGGCCAATTTGGAGAAGGTGTGATTACTCGGGAACGGCTCGTAGGATTTTTAGTGTATTTTCCAGGAAAAATCAGCAACGCTTTTTTTTGGCCAATTTGGAGAAGGTGTGATTACTCGGGAACGGCTCGTAGGTTTTTTAGTGTATTTTCCAGGAAAAATCAGCAACGCTTTTTTTGGCCAATTTGGAGAAGGTGTGATTACTCGGGAACGGCTCGTAAGATTTTTGATGTTTTTTCCAGGAAAAATCAGCAACGCTTTTTTTTGGCCAATTTGGAGAAGGTGTGATTACTCGGAAACGGCTCGTAAGATTTTTAGTGTATTTTTCAGGAAAAATCAGCAACGCTTTTTTTTGGCCAATTTGGAGAAGGTGTGATTACTCGGGAACGGCTCGTAGGATTTTTAGTGTATTTTCCAGGAAAAATCAGCAACGCTTTTTTTTGGCCAATTTGGAGAAGGTGTGATTACTCGGGAACGGCTCGTAGGATTTTTAGTGTATTTTCCAGGAAAAATCAGCAACGCTTTTTTTGGCCAATTTGGAGAAGGTGTGATTACTCGGGAACGGCTCGTAGGTTTTTTAGTGTATTTTTCAGGAAAAATCAGCAACACTTTTTTTGGCCAATTTGGAGAAGGTGTGATTACTCGGAAACGGCTCGTAAGATTTTTAGTGTATTTTCCAGGAAAAATCAGCAACGCTTTTTTTTCTAATTTGGAGAAGATGGGATTACTCGGGAACGGCTCGTAGGTTTTTTAGTGTTATTTCCAGGAAAAATCAACAACGTTTTTTTTTGGCCAATTTGGAGAAGCTGTGATTACTCGGGAACGGCTCGTAGGATTTTTAGTGTATTTTCCAGGAAAAATCAACAACGCTTTTTTTGGCCAATTTGGAGAAGGTGTGATTACTCGGGAACGGCTCGTAGGATTTTAAGTGTATTTTACAGGAAAAATCAGCAACGCTTTTTTTTGCCAATTTGGAGAAGGTGTGATTACTCGGGAACGGCTCGTAGGTTTTTTAGTGTATTTTCCAGGAAAAATCAGCAACGCTTTTTTTTTGCCAATTTGGAGAAGGTGTGATTACTCGGGAACGGCTCGTAGGTTTTTTAGTGTATTTTTCAGGAAAAATCAGCAACGCTTTTTTTGGCCAATTTGGAGAAGGTGTGATTACTCGGAAACGGCTCGTAAGATTTTTAGTGTATTTTCCAGGAAAAATCAGCAACGCTTTTTTTGGCCAATTTGGAGAAGGTGTGATTACTCGGGAACGGCTCATAAAATTTTTAATATATTTTCCAGGAAAAATCAGCAACACTTTTTTTGGCCAATTTGGAGAAGGTGTGATTACTCGGGAACGGCTCGTAAGATTTTTGATGTTTTTTCCAGGAAAAATCAGCAACGCTTTTTTTGGCCAATTTGGAGAAGGTGTGATTACTCGGGAACGGCTCGTAGGTTTTTTAGTGTATTTTCCAGGAAAAATCAGCAACGCTTTTTTTTGGCCAATTTGGAGAAGGTGTGATTACTCGGGAACGGCTCGTAGGATTTTTAGTGTATTTTCCAGGAAAAATCAGCAACGCTTTTTTTTGGCCAATTTGGAGAAGGTGTGATTACTCGGGAACGGCTCGTAAGATTTTTGATGTTTTTTCCAGGAAAAATCAGCAACGCTTTTTTTGGCCAATTTGGAGAAGGTGTGATTACTCGGGAACGGCTCGTAAGATTTTTGATGTTTTTTCCAGGAAAAATCAGCAACGCTTTTTTTTGGCCAATTTGGAGAAGGTGTGATTACTCGGAAACGGCTCGTAAGATTTTTAGTGTATTTTTCAGGAAAAATCAGCAACGCTTTTTTTTGGCCAATTTGGAGAAGGTTTACTCGGGAACGGCTCGTAGGATTTTTAGTGTATTTTCCAGGAAAAATCAGCAACGCTTTTTTTTGGCCAATTTGGAGAAGGTGTGATTACTCGGGAACGGCTCGTAGGATTTTTAGTGTATTTTCCAGGAAAAATCAGCAACGCTTTTTTTGGCCAATTTGGAGAAGGTGTGATTACTCGGGAACGGCTCGTAGGTTTTTTAGTGTATTTTTCAGGAAAAATCAGCAACGCTTTTTTTGGCCAATTTGGAGAAGGTGTGATTACTCGGAAACGGCTCGTAAGATTTTTAGTGTATTTTCCAGGAAAAATCAGCAACGCTTTTTTTTCTAATTTGGAGAAGATAGGATTACTCAGGAACGGCTCGTAGGTTTTTTAGTGTTATTTCCAGGAAAAATCAACAACGCTTTTTTTTGGCCAATTTGGAGAAGCTGTGATTACTCGGGAACGGCTCGTAGGATTTTTAGTGTATTTTCCAGGAAAAATCAACAACGCTTTTTTTGGCCAATTTGGAGAAGGTGTGATTACTCGGGAACGGCTCGTAGGTTTTTTAGTGTATTTTCCAGGAAAAATCAGCAACGCTTTTTTTTGCCAATTTGGAGAAGGTGTGATTACTCGGGAACGGCTCGTAGGTTTTTTAGTGTATTTTTCAGGAAAAATCAGCAACGCTTTTTTTGGCCAATTTGGAGAAGGTGTGATTACTCGGAAACGGCTCGTAAGATTTTTAGTGTATTTTCCAGGAAAAATCAGCAACGCTTTTTTTGGCCAATTTGGAGAAGGTGTGATTACTCGGGAACGGCTCATAAAATTTTTAATATATTTTCCAGGAAAAATCAGCAACACTTTTTTTGGCCAATTTGGAGAAGGTGTGATTACTCGGGAACGGCTCGTAAGATTTTTGATGTTTTTTCCAGGAAAAATCAGCAACGCTTTTTTTGGCCAATTTGGAGAAGGTGTGATTACTCGGGAACGGCTCGTAGGTTTTTTAGTGTATTTTCCAGGAAAAATCAGCAACGCTTTTTTTTGTCCAATTTGGAGAAGGTGTGATTACTCGGGAACGGCTCGTAGGATTTTTAGTGTATTTTCCAGGAAAAATCAGCAACGCTTTTTTTTGGCCAATTTGGAGAAGGTGTGATTACTCGGGAACGGCTCGTAAGATTTTTGATGTTTTTTCCAGGAAAAATCAGCAACGCTTTTTTTTGGCCAATTTGGAGAAGGTGTGATTACTCGGAAACGGCTCGTAAGATTTTTAGTGTATTTTTCAGGAAAAATCAGCAACGCTTTTTTTTGGCCAATTTGGAGAAGGTGTGATTACTCGGGAACGGCTCGTAGGATTTTTAGTGTATTTTCCAGGAAAAATCAGCAACGCTTTTTTTTGGCCAATTTGGAGAAGGTGTGATTACTCGGGAACGGCTCATAAGATTTTTGATGTTTTTTCCAGGAAAAGTCAGCAACGCTTTTTTTGGCCAATTTGGAGATGGTGTGATTACTCGGGAACGGCTCGTAGGATTTTTAGTGTATTTTCCAGGAAAAATCAGCAACGCTTTTTTTGGCCAATTTGGAGAAGGTGTGATTACTCGGGAACGGCTCGTAGGATTTTTAGTGTATTTTCCAGGAAAAATCAGCAACGCTTTTTTTGGCCAATTTGGAGAAGGTGTGATTACTCGGGAACGGCTCGTAGGATTTTTAGTGTATTTTCCAGGAAAAATCAGCAACGCTTTTTTTTTGCCAATTTGGAGAAGGTGTGATTACTCGGAAACGGCTCGTAAGATTTTTAGTGTATTTTCCAGGAAAAATCAACAACGCTTTTTTTGGCCAATTTGGAGAAGGTGTGATTACTCGGGAACGGCTCGTAGGATTTTTAGTGTATTTTCCAGGAAAAATCAGCAACGCTTTTTTTGGCCAATTTGGAGAAGGTGTGATTACTCGGGAACGGCTCGTAGGATTTTTGATGTATTTTTCAGGAAAAATCAGCAACGCTTTTTCTTGCCAATTTGGAGAAGATGGGATTACTCGGGAACGGCTCGTAGGATTTTTAGTGTATTTTCCAGGAAAAATCAGCAACGCTTTTTTTTCTAATTTGGAGAAGATGGGATTACTCGGGAACGGCTCGTAGGATTTTTAGTGTATTTTCCAGGAAAAATCAGCAACGCTTTTTTTTCTAATTTGGAGAAGATGGGATTACTCGGGAACGGCTCGTAGGATTTTTAGTGTATTTTCCAGGAAAAATCAGCAACGCTTTTTTTGGCCAATTTGGAGAAGGTGTGATTACTCGGGAACGGCTCGTAGGATTTTTAGTGTATTTTCCAGGAAAAATCAGCAAGGTTTTTTTTTGGCCAATTTGGAGAAGGTGTGATTACTCGGGAACGGCTCGTAAGATTTTTAATGTTTTTTCCAGGAAAAATCAGCAACGCTTTTTTTTAGCCAATTTGGAGAAGGTGTGATTACTCGGGAACGGCTCGTAGGATTTTTAGTGTATTTTCCAGGAAAAATCAGCAACGCTTTTTTTTGGCCAATTTGGAGAAGGTGTGATTACTCGGGAACGGCTCGTAGGTTTTTTAGTGTATTTTCCAGGAAAAATCAGCAACGCTTTTTTTGGCCAATTTGGAGAAGGTGTGATTACTCGGGAACGGCTCGTAAGATTTTTGATGTTTTTTCCAGGAAAAATCAGCAACGCTTTTTTTTGGCCAATTTGGAGAAGGTGTGATTACTCGGAAACGGCTCGTAAGATTTTTAGTGTATTTTTCAGGAAAAATCAGCAACGCTTTTTTTTGGCCAATTTGGAGAAGGTGTGATTACTCGGGAACGGCTCGTAGGATTTTTAGTGTATTTTCCAGGAAAAATCAGCAACGCTTTTTTTTTGGCCAATTTGGAGAAGGTGTGATTACTCGGGAACGGCTCGTAGGATTTTTAGTGTATTTTCCAGGAAAAATCAGCAACGCTTTTTTTGGCCAATTTGGAGAAGGTGTGATTACTCGGGAACGGCTCGTAGGTTTTTTAGTGTATTTTTCAGGAAAAATCAGCAACGCTTTTTTTGGCCAATTTGGAGAAGGTGTGATTACTCGGAAACGGCTCGTAAGATTTTTAGTGTATTTTCCAGGAAAAATCAGCAACGCTTTTTTTTCTAATTTGGAGAAGATGGGATTACTCGGGAACGGCTCGTAGGTTTTTTAGTGTAATTTCCAGGAAAAATCAACAACGCTTTTTTTTGGCCAATTTGGAGAAGCTGTGATTACTCGGGAACGGCTCGTAGGATTTTTAGTGTATTTTCCAGGAAAAATCAACAACGCTTTTTTTGGCCAATTTGGAGAAGGTGTGATTACTCGGGAACGGCTCGTAGGATTTTAAGTGTATTTTCCAGGAAAAATCAGCAACGCTTTTTTTTGCCAATTTGGAGAAGGTGTGATTACTCGGGAACGGCTCGTAGGTTTTTTAGTGTATTTTCCAGGAAAAATCAGCAACGCTTTTTTTTTGCCAATTTGGAGAAGGTGTGATTACTCGGGAACGGCTCGTAGGTTTTTTAGTGTATTTTTCAGGAAAAATCAGCAACGCTTTTTTTGGCCAATTTGGAGAAGGTGTGATTACTCGGAAACGGCTCGTAAGATTTTTAGTGTATTTTCCAGGAAAAATCAGCAACGCTTTTTTTGGCCAATTTGGAGAAGGTGTGATTACTCGGGAACGGCTCATAAAATTTTTAATATATTTTCCAGGAAAAATCAGCAACACTTTTTTTGGCCAATTTGGAGAAGGTGTGATTACTCGGGAACGGCTCGTAAGATTTTTGATGTTTTTTCCAGGAAAAATCAGCAACGCTTTTTTTGGCCAATTTGGAGAAGGTGTGATTACTCGGGAACGGCTCGTAGGTTTTTTAGTGTATTTTCCAGGAAAAATCAGCAACGCTTTTTTTTGGCCAATTTGGAGAAGGTGTGATTACTCGGGAACGGCTCGTAGGATTTTTAGTGTATTTTCCAGGAAAAATCAGCAACGCTTTTTTTTGGCCAATTTGGAGAAGGTGTGATTACTCGGGAACGGCTCGTAAGATTTTTGATGTTTTTTCCAGGAAAAATCAGCAACGCTTTTTTTTGGCCAATTTGGAGAAGGTGTGATTACTCGGAAACGGCTCGTAAGATTTTTAGTGTATTTTTCAGGAAAAATCAGCAACGCTTTTTTTTGGCCAATTTGGAGAAGGTGTGATAACTCGGGAACGGCTCGTAGGATTTTTAGTGTATTTTCCAGGAAAAATCAGCAACGCTTTTTTTTGGCCAATTTGGAGAAGGTGTGATTACTCGGGAACGGCTCATAAGATTTTTGATGTTTTTTCCAGGAAAAGTCAGCAACGCTTTTTTTGGCCAATTTGGAGATGGTGTGATTACTCGGGAACGGCTCGTAGGATTTTTAGTGTATTTTCCAGGAAAAATCAGCAACGCTTTTTTTGGCCAATTTGGAGAAGGTGTGATTACTCGGGAACGGCTCGTAGGATTTTTAGTGTATTTTCCAGGAAAAATCAGCAACGCTTTTTTTGGCCAATTTGGAGAAGGTGTGATTACTCGGGAACGGCTCGTAGGATTTTTAGTGTATTTTCCAAGAAAAATCAGCAACGCTTTTTTTTGGCCAATTTGGAGAAGATGGGATTACTCGGGAACGGCTCATAAAATTTTTAATATATTTTCCAGGAAAAATCAGCAACACTTTTTTTGGCCAATTTGGAGAAGGTGTGATTACTCGGGAACGGCTCGTAAGATTTTTAGTGTATTTTCCAGGAAAAATCAGCAATGCTTTTTTTTGGCCAATTTGGAGAAGGTGTGATTACTCGGGAACGGCTCGTAAGATTTTTAGTGTATTTTCCAGGAAAAATCAGCAACGCTTTTTTTTGCCAATTTGGAGATGGTGTGATTACTCGGGAACGGCTCGTAGGATTTTTAGTGTATTTTTCAGGAAAAATCAGCAACGCTTTTTTTTGGCCAATTTGGAGAAGGTGTGATTACTCGGGAACGGCTCGTAGGATTTTTAGTGTATTTTCCAGGAAAAATCAGCAACGCTTTTTTTTTGGCCAATTTGGAGAAGGTGTGATTACTCGGGAACGGCTCGTAGGATTTTTAGTGTATTTTCCAGGAAAAATCAGCAACGCTTTTTTTGGCCAATTTGGAGAAGGTGTGATTACTCGGGAACGGCTCGTAGGTTTTTTAGTGTATTTTTCAGGAAAAATCAGCAACGCTTTTTTTGGCCAATTTGGAGAAGGTGTGATTACTCGGAAACGGCTCGTAAGATTTTTAGTGTATTTTCCAGGAAAAATCAGCAACGCTTTTTTTTCTAATTTGGAGAAGATGGGATTACTCGGGAACGGCTCGTAGGTTTTTTAGTGTAATTTCCAGGAAAAATCAACAACGCTTTTTTTTGGCCAATTTGGAGAAGCTGTGATTACTCGGGAACGGCTCGTAGGATTTTTAGTGTATTTTCCAGGAAAAATCAACAACGCTTTTTTTGGCCAATTTGGAGAAGGTGTGATTACTCGGGAACGGCTCGTAGGATTTTAAGTGTATTTTCCAGGAAAAATCAGCAACGCTTTTTTTTGCCAATTTGGAGAAGGTGTGATTACTCGGGAACGGCTCGTAGGTTTTTTAGTGTATTTTCCAGGAAAAATCAGCAACGCTTTTTTTTTGCCAATTTGGAGAAGGTGTGATTACTCGGGAACGGCTCGTAGGTTTTTTAGTGTATTTTTCAGGAAAAATCAGCAACGCTTTTTTTGGCCAATTTGGAGAAGGTGTGATTACTCGGAAACGGCTCGTAAGATTTTTAGTGTATTTTCCAGGAAAAATCAGCAACGCTTTTTTTGGCCAATTTGGAGAAGGTGTGATTACTCGGGAACGGCTCATAAAATTTTTAATATATTTTCCAGGAAAAATCAGCAACACTTTTTTTGGCCAATTTGGAGAAGGTGTGATTACTCGGGAACGGCTCGTAAGATTTTTGATGTTTTTTCCAGGAAAAATCAGCAACGCTTTTTTTGGCCAATTTGGAGAAGGTGTGATTACTCGGGAACGGCTCGTAGGTTTTTTAGTGTATTTTCCAGGAAAAATCAGCAACGCTTTTTTTTTGGCCAATTTGGAGAAGGTGTGATTACTCGGGAACGGCTCGTAGGATTTTTAGTGTATTTTCCAGGAAAAATCAGCAACGCTTTTTTTTGGCCAATTTGGAGAAGGTGTGATTACTCGGGAACGGCTCGTAAGATTTTTGATGTTTTTTCCAGGAAAAATCAGCAACGCTTTTTTTTGGCCAATTTGGAGAAGGTGTGATTACTCGGAAACGGCTCGTAAGATTTTTAGTGTATTTTTCAGGAAAAATCAGCAACGCTTTTTTTTGGCCAATTTGGAGAAGGTGTGATAACTCGGGAACGGCTCGTAGGATTTTTAGTGTATTTTCCAGGAAAAATCAGCAACGCTTTTTTTTGGCCAATTTGGAGAAGGTGTGATTACTCGGGAACGGCTCATAAGATTTTTGATGTTTTTTCCAGGAAAAGTCAGCAACGCTTTTTTTGGCCAATTTGGAGATGGTGTGATTACTCGGGAACGGCTCGTAGGATTTTTAGTGTATTTTCCAGGAAAAATCAGCAACGCTTTTTTTGGCCAATTTGGAGAAGGTGTGATTACTCGGGAACGGCTCGTAGGATTTTTAGTGTATTTTCCAGGAAAAATCAGCAACGCTTTTTTTGGCCAATTTGGAGAAGGTGTGATTACTCGGGAACGGCTCGTAGGATTTTTAGTGTATTTTCCAAGAAAAATCAGCAACGCTTTTTTTTGGCCAATTTGGAGAAGATGGGATTACTCGGGAACGGCTCATAAAATTTTTAATATATTTTCCAGGAAAAATCAGCAACACTTTTTTTGGCCAATTTGGAGAAGGTGTGATTACTCGGGAACGGCTCGTAAGATTTTTAGTGTATTTTCCAGGAAAAATCAGCAATGCTTTTTTTTGGCCAATTTGGAGAAGGTGTGATTACTCGGGAACGGCTCGTAAGATTTTTAGTGTATTTTCCAGGAAAAATCAGCAACGCTTTTTTTTGCCAATTTGGAGATGGTGTGATTACTCGGGAACGGCTCGTAGGATTTTTAGTGTATTTTTCAGGAAAAATCAGCAACGCTTTTTTTTGGCCAATTTGGAGAAGGTGTGATTACTCGGGAACGGCTCGTAGGATTTTTAGTGTAATTTCCAGGAAAAATCAGCAACGCTTTTTTTTCTAATTTGGAGAAGATGGGATTACTCGGGAACGGCTCGTAAGATTTTTAGTGTATTTTCCAGGAAAAATCAGCAACGTTTTTTTTTGGCCAATTTGGAGAAGATGGGATTACTCGGGAACGGCTCGTAAGATTTTTAGTGTATTTTCCAGGAAAAATCAGCAACGCTTTTTTTGGCCAATTTGGAGAAGGTGTGATTACTCGGGAACGGCTCGTAGGATTTTTAGTGTATTTTCCAGGAAAAATCAGCAACGCTTTTTTTTTGGCCAATTTGGAGAAGGTGTGATTATTCGGGAACGGCTCGTAAGATTTTTGATGTATTTTCCAGGAAAAATCAGCAACGCTTTTTTTGGCCAATTTGGAGAAGGTGTGATTACTCGGGAACGGCTCGTAAGATTTTTAGTGTATTTTCCAGGAAAAATCAGCAACGCTTTTTTTTCTAATTTGGAGAAGGTGTGATTACTCGGGAACGGCTCGTAAGATTTTTGATGTAATTTCCAGGAAAAATCAGCAACGCTTTTTTTTCTAATTTGGAGAAGGTGTGATTACTCGGGAACGGCTCGTAAGATTTTTGATGTATTTTTCAGGAAAAATCAGCAACGCTTTTTTTGGCCAATTAGGAGATGGTGTGATTACTCGGAAACGGCTCGTAAGATTTTTGATGTTTTTTCCAGGAAAAATCAGCAACGCTTTTTTTTGGCCAATTTGGAGAAGGTGTGATTACTCGGGAACGGCTCGTAAGATTTTTGATGTATTTTCCAGGAAAAATCAGCAACGCTTTTTTTGGCCAATTTGGAGATGGTGTGATTACTCGGGAACGGCTCGTAGGATTTTTTGTGTTTTTTCCAGGAAAAATCAGCAACGCTTTTTTTTGGCCAATTTGGAGAAGGTGTGATTACTCGGGAACGGCTCGTAGGATTTTTAGTGTATTTTCCAGGAAAAATCAGCAACACTTTTTTTGGCCAATTTGGAGAAGGTGTGATTACTCGGGAACGGCTCGTAAGATTTTTAGTGTATTTTCCAGGAAAAATCAACAACGCTTTTTTTGGCCAATTTGGAGAAGGTGTGATTACTCGGGAACGGCTCGTAGGATTTTTGATGTTTTTTCCAGGAAAAATCAGCAACGCTTTTTTTTCTAATTTGGAGAAGGTGTGATTACTCGGGAACGGCTCCTAGGATTTTTAGTGTATTTTCAAGGAAAAATCAGCAACGCTTTTTTTGGCCAATTGGGAGAAGGTGTGATTACTCGGAAACGGCTCGTAGGTTTTTTAGTGTATTTTCCAGGAAAAATCAGCAACGCTTTTTTTTGGCCAATTTGGAGAAGATGGGATTACTCGGGAACGGCTCGTAGGATTTTTAGTGTATTTTCCAGGAAAAATCAGCAACGCTTTTTTTTGCCAATTTGGAGAAGGTGTGATTACTCGGGAACGGCTTGTAGGATTTTTAGTGTATTTTCCAGGAAAAATCAGCAACGCTTTTTTTTGCCAATTTGGAGAAGGTGTGATTACTCGGGAACGGCTCGTAAGATTTTTGATGTAATTTCCAGGAAAAATCAGCAACGCTTTTTTTTCTAATTTGGAGAAGGTGTGATTACTCGGGAACGGCTCGTAAGATTTTTGATGTATTTTTCAGGAAAAATCAGCAACGCTTTTTTTGGCCAATTTGGAGATGGTGTGATTACTCGGAAACGGCTCGTAAGATTTTTGATGTTTTTTCCAGGAAAAATCAGCAACGCTTTTTTTGGCCAATTTGGAGAAGGTGTGATTACTCGGGAACGGCTCGTAAGATTTTTAGTGTATTTTCCAGGAAAAATCAGCAACGCTTTTTTTGGCCAATTTGGAGAAGATGGGATTACTCGGGAACGGCTCGTAGGATTTTTAGTGTATTTTCCAGGAAAAATCAGCAACGCTTTTTTTGGCCAATTTGGAGAAGGTGTGATTACTCGGGAACGGCTCGTAGGATTTTTGGTGTATTTTCCAGGAAAAATCAGCAACGCTTTTTTTGGCCAATTTGGAGAAGGTGTGATTACTCGGGAACTGCTCGTAAGATTTTTAGTGTATTTTCCAGGAAAAATCAGCAACGTTTTTTTTTGGCCAATTTGGAGAAGATGGGATTACTCGGGAACGGCTCGTAGGTTTTTTAGTGTATTTTCCAGGAAAAATCAGCAAGGTTTTTTTTGGCCAATTTGGAGAAGATGTGATTACTCGGGAACGGCTCGTAGGATTTTTAGTGTATTTTCCAGGAAAAATCAGCAACGTTTTTTTTTGGCCAATTTGGAGAAGATGGGATTACTCGGGAACGGCTCGTAAGATTTTTAGTGTATTTTCCAGGAAAAATCAGCAACGCTTTTTTTGGCCAATTTGGATAAGGTGTGATTACTCGGGAACGGCTCGTAGGATTTTTAGTGTATTTTCCAGGAAAAATCAGCAACGCTTTTTTTGGCCAATTTGGAGAAGGTGTGATTACTCGGGAACGGCTCGTAAGATTTTTAGTGTATTTTCCAGGAAAAATCAGCAACGCTTTTTTTTGGCCAATTTGGAGAAGATGGGATTACTCGGGAACGGCTCATAAAATTTTTAATATATTTTCCAGGAAAAATCAGCAACACTTTTTTTTCTAATTTGGAGAAGATGGGATTACTCGGGAACGGCTCGTAGGATTTTTAGTGTATTTTCCAGGAAAAATCAACAACGCTTTTTTTGGCCAATTTGGAGAAGGTGTGATTACTCGGGAACGGCTCGTAGGATTTTAAGTGTATTTTCCAGGAAAAATCAGCAACGCTTTTTTTTTGGCCAATTTGGAGAAGGTGTGATTACTCGGGAACGGCTCGTAAGATTTTTGATGTTTTTTCCAGGAAAAATCAGCAACGCTTTTTTTGGCCAATTTGGAGAAGCTGTGATTACTCGGGAACGGCTCGTAGAATTTTAAGTGTATTTTCCAGGAAAAATCAGCAACGCTTTTTTTGGCCAATTTGGAGAAGGTGTGATTACTCGGGAACGGCTCGTAAGATTTTTAGTGTATTTTCCAGGAAAAATCAGCAACGCTTTTTTTTGGCCAATTTGGAGAAGGTGTGATTACTCGGGAACGGCTCGTAGGATTTTTAGTGTATTTTCCAGGAAAAATCAGCAAGGTTTTTTTTTGGCCAATTTGGAGAAGGTGTGATTACTCGGGAACGGCTCGTAGGTTTTTTAGTGTATTTTCCAGGAAAAATCAGCAACGCTTTTTTTTCTAATTTGGAGAAGATGCGATAACTCGGGAACGGCTCGTAGGATTTTTAGTGTATTTTCCAGGAAAAATCAGCAACACTTTTTTTTGGCCAATTTGGAGAAGATGGGATTACTCGGGAACGGCTCGTAGGATTTTTAGTGTAATTTCCAGGAAAAATCAGCAACGCTTTTTTTTCTAATTTGGAGAAGATGGGATTACTCAGGAACGGCTCGTAGGTTTTTTAGTGTATTTTCCAGGAAAAATCAACAACGCTTTTTTTGGCCAATTTGGAGAAGCTGTGATTACTCGGGAACGGCTCGTAAGATTTTTGATGTTTTTTCCAGGAAAAATCAGCAACGCTTTTTTTTTCTAATTTGGAGAAGATGGGATTACTCGGGAACGGCTCATAAAATTTTTAATATATTTTCCAGGAAAAATCAGCAACACTTTTTTTGGCCAATTTGGAGAAGGTGTGATTACTCGGGAACGGCTCGTAGGATTTTTAGTGTATTTTCCAGGAAAAATCAGCAAGGTTTTTTTTTGGCCAATTTGGAGAAGGTGTGATTACTCGGGAACGGCTCGTAAGATTTTTAATGTTTTTTCCAGGAAAAATCAGCAACGCTTTTTTTTGGCCAATTTGGAGAAGGTGTGATTACTCGGGAACGGCTCGTAGGATTTTTAGTGTAATTTCCAGGAAAAATCAACAACGCTTTTTTTTGGCCAATTTGGAGAAGCTGTGATTACTCGGGAACGGCTCGTAGGATTTTTAGTGTATTTTCCAGGAAAAATCAACAACGCTTTTTTTGGCCAATTTGGAGAAGGTGTGATTACTCGGGAACGGCTCGTAGGATTTTAAGTGTATTTTCCAGGAAAAATCAGCAACGCTTTTTTTTGCCAATTTGGAGAAGGTGTGATTACTCGGGAACGGCTCGTAGGTTTTTTAGTGTATTTTCCAGGAAAAATCAGCAACGCTTTTTTTTTGCCAATTTGGAGAAGGTGTGATTACTCGGGAACGGCTCGTAGGTTTTTTAGTGTATTTTTCAGGAAAAATCAGCAACGCTTTTTTTGGCCAATTTGGAGAAGGTGTGATTACTCGGAAACGGCTCGTAAGATTTTTAGTGTATTTTCCAGGAAAAATCAGCAACGCTTTTTTTGGCCAATTTGGAGAAGGTGTGATTACTCGGGAACGGCTCATAAAATTTTTAATATATTTTCCAGGAAAAATCAGCAACACTTTTTTTGGCCAATTTGGAGAAGGTGTGATTACTCGGGAACGGCTCGTAAGATTTTTGATGTTTTTTCCAGGAAAAATCAGCAACGCTTTTTTTGG
This sequence comes from Lypha dubia, assembly GCA_947311025.1. Classification (NCBI taxonomy): domain Eukaryota; kingdom Metazoa; phylum Arthropoda; class Insecta; order Diptera; family Tachinidae; genus Lypha; species Lypha dubia. The sequence goes on from CAMZJU010000040.1 coordinate 146,498, forward strand.
CCAATTTGGAGAAGGTGTGATTACTCGGGAACGGCTCGTAGGTTTTTTAGTGTATTTTCCAGGAAAAATCAGCAACGCTTTTTTTTGGCCAATTTGGAGAAGGTGTGATTACTCGGGAACGGCTCGTAGGATTTTTAGTGTATTTTCCAGCAAAAATCAGCAACGCTTTTTTTTGGCCAATTTGGAGAAGGTGTGATTACTCGGGAACGGCTCGTAAGATTTTTGATGTTTTTTCCAGGAAAAATCAGCAACGCTTTTTTTTGGCCAATTTGGAGAAGGTGTGATTACTCGGAAACGGCTCGTAAGATTTTTAGTGTATTTTTCAGGAAAAATCAGCAACGCTTTTTTTTGGCCAATTTGGAGAAGGTGTGATTACTCGGGAACGGCTCGTAGGATTTTTAGTGTATTTTCCAGGAAAAATCAGCAACGCTTTTTTTTGGCCAATTTGGAGAAGGTGTGATTACTCGGGAACGGCTCATAAGATTTTTGATGTTTTTTCCAGGAAAAGTCAGCAACGCTTTTTTTGGCCAATTTGGAGATGGTGTGATTACTCGGGAACGGCTCGTAGGATTTTTAGTGTATTTTCCAGGAAAAATCAGCAACGCTTTTTTTGGCCAATTTGGAGAAGGTGTGATTACTCGGGAACGGCTCGTAGGATTTTTAGTGTATTTTCCAGGAAAAATCAGCAACGCTTTTTTTGGCCAATTTGGAGAAGGTGTGATTACTCGGGAACGGCTCGTAGGATTTTTAGTGTATTTTCCAAGAAAAATCAGCAACGCTTTTTTTTGGCCAATTTGGAGAAGATGGGATTACTCGGGAACGGCTCATAAAATTTTTAATATATTTTCCAGGAAAAATCAGCAACACTTTTTTTGGCCAATTTGGAGAAGGTGTGATTACTCGGGAACGGCTCGTAAGATTTTTAGTGTATTTTCCAGGAAAAATCAGCAACGCTTTTTTTTGGCCAATTTGGAGAAGGTGTGATTACTCGGGAACGGCTCGTAAGATTTTTAGTGTATTTTCCAGGAAAAATCAGCAACGCTTTTTTTTGCCAATTTGGAGATGGTGTGATTACTCGGGAACGGCTCGTAGGATTTTTAGTGTATTTTTCAGGAAAAATCAGCAACGCTTTTTTTTGGCCAATTTGGAGAAGGTGTGATTACTCGGGAACGGCTCGTAGGATTTTTAGTGTAATTTCCAGGAAAAATCAGCAACGCTTTTTTTTCTAATTTGGAGAAGATGGGATTACTCGGGAACGGCTCGTAAGATTTTTAGTGTATTTTCCAGGAAAAATCAGCAACGTTTTTTTTTGGCCAATTTGGAGAAGATGGGATTACTCGGGAACGGCTCGTAAGATTTTTAGTGTATTTTCCAGGAAAAATCAGCAACGCTTTTTTTGGCCAATTTGGAGAAGGTGTGATTACTTGGGAACGGCTCGTAGGATTTTTAGTGTATTTTCCAGGAAAAATCAGCAACGCTTTTTTTTTGGCCAATTTGGAGAAGGTGTGATTACTCGGGAACGGCTCGTAAGATTTTTGATGTATTTTCCAGGAAAAATCAGCAACGCTTTTTTTGGCCAATTTGGAGAAGGTGTGATTACTCGGGAACGGCTCGTAAGATTTTTAGTGTATTTTCCAGGAAAAATCAGCAACGCTTTTTTTTCTAATTTGGAGAAGGTGTGATTACTCGGGAACGGCTCGTAAGATTTTTGATGTAATTTCCAGGAAAAATCAGCAACGCTTTTTTTTCTAATTTGGAGAAGGTGTGATTACTCGGGAACGGCTCGTAAGATTTTTGATGTATTTTTCAGGAAAAATCAGCAACGCTTTTTTTGGCCAATTTGGAGATGGTGTGATTACTCGGAAACGGCTCGTAAGATTTTTGATGTTTTTTCCAGGAAAAATCAGCAACGCTTTTTTTTGGCCAATTTGGAGAAGGTGTGATTACTCGGGAACGGCTCGTAAGATTTTTGATGTATTTTCCAGGAAAAATCAGCAACGCTTTTTTTGGCCAATTTGGAGATGGTGTGATTACTCGGGAACGGCTCGTAGGATTTTTTGTGTTTTTTCCAGGAAAAATCAGCAACGCTTTTTTTTGGCTAATTTGGAGAAGGTGTGATTACTCGGGAACGGCTCGTAGGATTTTTAGTGTATTTTCCAGGAAAAATCAGCAACACTTTTTTTGGCCAATTTGGAGAAGGTGTGATTACTCGGGAACGGCTCGTAAGATTTTTAGTGTATTTTCCAGGAAAAATCAACAACGCTTTTTTTGGCCAATTTGGAGAAGGTGTGATTACTCGGGAACGGCTCGTAGGATTTTTGATGTTTTTTCCAGGAAAAATCAGCAACGCTTTTTTTTCTAATTTGGAGAAGGTGTGATTACTCGGGAACGGCTCGTAGGATTTTTAGTGTATTTTCCAGGAAAAATCAGCAACGCTTTTTTTGGCCAATTGGGAGAAGGTGTGATTACTCGGAAACGGCTCGTAGGTTTTTTAGTGTATTTTCCAGGAAAAATCAGCAACGCTTTTTTTTGGCCAATTTGGAGAAGATGGGATTACTCGGAAACGGCTCGTAGGATTTTTAGTGTATTTTCCAGGAAAAATCAGCAACGCTTTTTTTTGCCAATTTGGAGAAGGTGTGATTACTCGGGAACGGCTCGTAGGATTTTTAGTGTATTTTCCAGGAAAAATCAGCAACGCTTTTTTTTGCCAATTTGGAGAAGGTGTGATTACTCGGGAACGGCTCGTAAGATTTTTGATGTAATTTCCAGGAAAAATCAGCAACGCTTTTTTTTCTAATTTGGAGAAGGTGTGATTACTCGGGAACGGCTCGTAAGATTTTTGATGTATTTTTCAGGAAAAATCAGCAACGCTTTTTTTGGCCAATTTGGAGATGGTGTGATTACTCGGAAACGGCTCGTAAGATTTTTGATGTTTTTTCCAGGAAAAATCAGCAACGCTTTTTTTGGCCAATTTGGAGAAGGTGTGATTACTCGGGAACGGCTCGTAAGATTTTTAGTGTATTTTCCAGGAAAAATCAGCAACGCTTTTTTTGGCCAATTTGGAGAAGATGGGATTACTCGGGAACGGCTCGTAGGATTTTTAGTGTATTTTCCAGGAAAAATCAGCAACGCTTTTTTTGGCCAATTTGGAGAAGGTGTGATTACTCGGGAACGGCTCGTAGGATTTTTGGTGTATTTTCCAGGAAAAATCAGCAACGCTTTTTTTGGCCAATTTGGAGAAGGTGTGATTACTCGGGAACTGCTCGTAAGATTTTTAGTGTATTTTCCAGGAAAAATCAGCAACGTTTTTTTTTGGCCAATTTGGAGAAGATGGGATTACTCGGGAACGGCTCGTAGGTTTTTTAGTGTATTTTCCAGGAAAAATCAGCAAGGTTTTTTTTGGCCAATTTGAAGAAGATGTGATTACTCGGGAACGGCTCGTAGGATTTTTAGTGTATTTTCCAGGAAAAATCAGCAACGTTTTTTTTTGGCCAATTTGGAGAAGATGGGATTACTCGGGAACGGCTCGTAAGATTTTTAGTGTATTTTCCAGGAAAAATCAGCAACGCTTTTTTTGGCCAATTTGGATAAGGTGTGATTACTCGGGAACGGCTCGTAGGATTTTTAGTGTATTTTCCAGGAAAAATCAGCAACGCTTTTTTTGGCCAATTTGGAGAAGGTGTGATTACTCGGGAACGGCTCGTAAGATTTTTAGTGTATTTTCCAGGAAAAATCAGCAACGCTTTTTTTTGGCCAATTTGGAGAAGATGGGATTACTCGGGAACGGCTCATAAAATTTTTAATATATTTTCCAGGAAAAATCAGCAACACTTTTTTTTCTAATTTGGAGAAGATGGGATTACTCGGGAACGGCTCGTAGGATTTTTAGTGTATTTTCCAGGAAAAATCAACAACGCTTTTTTTGGCCAATTTGGAGAAGGTGTGATTACTCGGGAACGGCTCGTAAGATTTTTAGTGTATTTTCCAGGAAAAATCAGCAACGCTTTTTTTTGGCCAATTTGGAGAAGGTGTGATTACTCGGGAACGGCTCGTAGGATTTTTAGTGTATTTTCCAGGAAAAATCAGCAAGGTTTTTTTTTGGCCAATTTGGAGAAGGTGTGATTACTCGGGAACGGCTCGTAGGTTTTTTAGTGTATTTTCCAGGAAAAATCAGCAACGCTTTTTTTTCTAATTTGGAGAAGATGCCATAACTCGGGAACGGCTCGTAGGATTTTTAGTGTATTTTCCAGGAAAAATCAGCAACACTTTTTTTTGGCCAATTTGGAGAAGATGGGATTACTCGGGAACGGCTCGTAGGATTTTTAGTGTAATTTCCAGGAAAAATCAGCAACGCTTTTTTTTCTAATTTGGAGAAGATGGGATTACTCAGGAACGGCTCGTAGGTTTTTTAGTGTATTTTCCAGGAAAAATCAACAACGCTTTTTTTGGCCAATTTGGAGAAGCTGTGATTACTCGGGAACGGCTCGTAAGATTTTTGATGTTTTTTCCAGGAAAAATCAGCAACGCTTTTTTTTTCTAATTTGGAGAAGATGGGATTACTCGGGAACGGCTCATAAAATTTTTAATATATTTTCCAGGAAAAATCAGCAACACTTTTTTTGGCCAATTTGGAGAAGGTGTGATTACTCGGGAACGGCTCGTAGGTTTTTTAGTGTATTTTCCAGGAAAAATCAGCAACGCTTTTTTTTCTAATTTGGAGAAGGTGTGATTACTCGGGAACGGCTCGTAGGATTTTAAGTGTAATTTCCAGGAAAAATCAACAACGCTTTTTTTGGCCAATTTGGAGAAGGTGTGATTACTCGGGAACGGCTCGTAGGATTTTTAGTGTATTTTCCAGGAAAAATCAGCAACGCTTTTTTTTCTAATTTGGAGAAGGTGTGATTACTCGGGAACTGCTCGTAGGATTTTTAGTGTATTTTTCAGGAAAAATCAGCAACGCTTTTTTTGGCCAATTTGGAGAAGATGGGATTACTCGGGAACGGCTCGTAGGATTTTTAGTGTATTTTCCAGGAAAAATCAGCAAGGTTTTTTTTGGCCAATTTGGAGAAGATGTGATTACTCGGGAACGGCTCGTAGGATTTTTAGTGTATTTTCCAGGAAAAATCAGCAACGCTTTTTTTTCTAATTTGGAGAAGGTGTGATTACTCGGGAACTGCTCGTAGGATTTTTAGTGTATTTTTCAGGAAAAATCAGCAACGCTTTTTTTTTGCCAATTTGGAGAAGGTGTGATTACTCGGGAACGGCTCGTAAGATTTTTAGTGTATTTTCCAGGAAAAATCAGCAACGCTTTTTTTGGGAAATTTGGAGAAGGTGTGATTACTCGGGAACGGCTCGTAGGTTTTTTAGTGTATTTTCCAGGAAAAATCAGCAACGTTTTTTTTTGGCCAATTTGGAGAAGATGGGATTACTCGGGAACAGCTCGTAGGTTTTTTAGTGTATTTTCCAGGAAAAATCAGCAAGGTTTTTTTTGGCCAATTTGGAGAAGATGTGATTACTCGGGAACGGCTCGTAGGATTTTTGATGTTTTTTCCAGGAAAAATCAGCAACGCTTTTTTTTTCTAATTTGGAGAAGATGGGATTACTCGGGAACGGCTCATAAAATTTTTAATATATTTTCCAGGAAAAATCAGCAACACTTTTTTTGGCCAATTTGGAGAAGGTGTGATTATTCGGGAACGGCTCGTAGGATTTTTGATGTTTTTTCCAGGAAAAATCAGCAACGCTTTTTTTTGGCCAATTTGGAGAAGATGGGATTACTCGGGAACGGCTCGTAGGTTTTTTAGTGTATTTTCCAGGAAAAATCAACAACGCTTTTTTTGGCCAATTTGGAGAAGCTGTGATTACTCGGGAACGGCTCGTAAGATTTTTGATGTTTTTTCCAGGAAAAATCAGCAACGCTTTTTTTTTCTAATTTGGAGAAGATGGGATTACTCGGGAACGGCTCATAAAATTTTTAATATATTTTCCAGGAAAAATCAGCAACACTTTTTTTGGCCAATTTGGAGAAGGTGTGATTACTCGGGAACGGCTCGTAGGATTTTTGATGTTTTTTCCAGGAAAAATCAACAACGCTTTTTTTGGCCAATTTGGAGAAGGTGTGATTACTCGGGAACGGCTCGTAGGTTTTTTAATATATTTTCCAGGAAAAATCAGCAACGCATTTTTTTTTGCTAATTTGGAGAAGGTGTGATTACTCGGGAACGGCTCATAAAATTTTTAATATATTTTCCAGGAAAAATCAGCAACGCTTTTTTTGGCCAATTTGGAGAAGGTGTGATTACTCGGGAACGGCTCGTAAGATTTTTAGTGTATTTTCCAGGAAAAATCAGCAACGCTTTTTTTGGCCAATTTGGAGAAGGTGTGATTACTCGGGAACGGCTCGTAGGTTTTTTAGTGTATTTTCCAGGAAAAATCAACAACGCTTTTTTTGGCCAATTTGGAGAAGATGGGATTACTCGGGAACTGCTCGTAGGATTTTTAGTGTATTTTTCAGGAAAAATCAGCAACGCTTTTTTTTGCCAATTTGGAGAAGGTGTGATTACTCGGGAACTGCTCGTAGGATTTTTAGTGTATTTTCCAGGAAAAATCAGCAACGCTTTTTTTTGCCAATTTGGAGAAGGTGTGATTACTCGGGAACGGCTCGTAAGATTTTTAGTGTATTTTCCAGGAAAAATCAGCAACGCTTTTTTTGGCCAATTTGGAGAAGGTGTGATTACTCGGGAACGGCTCGTAGGTTTTTTAGTGTATTTTCCAGGAAAAATCAACAACGCTTTTTTTGGCCAATTTGGAGAAGATGGGATTACTCGGGAACTGCTCGTAGGATTTTTAGTGTATTTTTCAGGAAAAATCAGCAACGCTTTTTTTTGCCAATTTGGAGAAGGTGTGATTACTCGGGAACTGCTCGTAGGATTTTTAGTGTATTTTCCAGGAAAAATCAGCAACGCTTTTTTTTCTAATTTGGAGAAGGTGTGATTACTCGGGAACGGCTCGTAGGATTTTAAGTGTAATTTCCAGGAAAAATCAGCAACGCTTTTTTTGGCCAATTTGGAGAAGGTGTGATTACTCGGGAACGGCTCGTAAGATTTTTGATGTTTTTTCCAGGAAAAATCAACAACGCTTTTTTTGGCCAATTTGGAGAAGGTGTGATTACTCGGGAACGGCTCGTAAGATTTTTGATGTTTTTTCCAGGAAAAATCAACAACGCTTTTTTTGGCCAATTTGGAGAAGGTGTGATTACTCGGGAACGGCTCGTAAGATTTTTAGTGTATTTTCCAGGAAAAATTAGCAACGCTTTTTTTGGCCAATTTGGAGAAGGTGTGATTACTCGGGAACGGCTCGTAGGATTTTAAGTGTATTTTCCAGGAAAAATCAGCAACGCTTTTTTTGGCCAATTTGGAGAAGGTGTGATTACTCGGGAACGGCTCGTAGGATTTTTAGTGTAATTTCCAGGAAAAATCAGCAACACTTTTTTTGGCCAATTTGGAGAAGATGGGATTACTCGGGAACGGCTCGTAGGATTTTTAGTGTAATTTCCAGGAAAAATCAGCAACGCTTTTTTTGGCCAATTTGGAGAAGATGGGATTACTCGGGAACGGCTCGTAAGATTTTTGATGTTTTTTCCAGGAAAAATCAGCAACGCTTTTTTTGGCCAATTCGGAGAAGGTGTGATTACTCGGGAACGGCTCGTAGGATTTTTAGTGTATTTTCCAGGAAAAATCAACAACGCTTTTTTTGGCTAATTTGGAGAAGATGGGATTACTCGGGAACGGCTCGTAAGATTTTTGATGTTTTTTCCAGGAAAAATCAGCAACGCTTTTTTTGGCCAATTTGGAGAAGGTGTGATTACTCGGGAACGGCTCGTAAGATTTTTGATGTTTTTTCCAGGAAAAATCAGCAACGCTTTTTTTGGCCAATTTGGAGAAGGTGTGATTACTCGGGAACGGCTCGTAGGTTTTTTAGTGTATTTTCCAGGAAAAATCAACAACGCTTTTTTTGGCCAATTTGGAGAAGATGGGATTACTCGGGAACGGCTCGTAAGATTTTTGATGTTTTTTCCAGGAAAAATCAGCAACGCTTTTTTTGGCCAATTCGGAGAAGGTGTGATTACTCGGGAACGGCTCGTAAGATTTTTAGTGTATTTTCCAGGAAAAATCAGCAACGCTTTTTTTGGCCAATTTGGAGAAGGTGTGATTACTCGGGAACGGCTCGTAAGATTTTTAGTGTATTTTCCAGGAAAAATCAGCAACGCTTTTTTTGGCCAATTTGGAGAAGGTGTGATTACTCGGGAACGGCTCGTAGGATTTTTAGTGTAATTTCCAGGAAAAATCAGCAACGCTTTTTTTGGCCAATTTGGAGAAGGTGTGATTACTCGGGAACGGCTCGTAGGATTTTAAGTGTATTTTCCAGGAAAAATCAGCAACGCTTTTTTTGGCCAATTTGGAGAAGGTGTGATTACTCGGGAACGGCTCGTAGGATTTTTAGTGTAATTTCCAGGAAAAATCAGCAACACTTTTTTTGGCCAATTTGGAGAAGATGGGATTACTCGGGAACGGCTCGTAGGATTTTTAGTGTATTTTCCAGGAAAAATCAGCAACGCTTTTTTTTCTAATTTGGAGAAGGTGTGATTACTCGGGAACTGCTCGTAGGATTTTTAGTGTATTTTTCAGGAAAAATCAGCAACGCTTTTTTTTGCCAATTTGGAGAAGGTGTGATTACTCGGGAACGGCTCGTAGGATTTTTGATGTTTTTTCCAGGAAAAATCAACAACGCTTTTTTTGGCCAATTTGGAGAAGATGGGATTACTCGGGAACGGCTCGTAGGATTTTTAGTGTATTTTCCAGGAAAAATCAACAACGCTTTTTTTGGCTAATTTGGAGAAGATGGGATTACTCGGGAACGGCTCGTAAGATTTTTGATGTTTTTTCCAGGAAAAATCAGCAACGCTTTTTTTGGCCAATTCGGAGAAGGTGTGATTACTCGGGAACGGCTCGTAAGATTTTTAGTGTATTTTCCAGGAAAAATCAGCAACGCTTTTTTTGGCCAATTTGGAGAAGGTGTGATTACTCGGGAACGGCTCGTAAGATTTTTAGTGTATTTTCCAGGAAAAATCAGCAACGCTTTTTTTGGCCAATTTGGAGAAGGTGTGATTACTCGGGAACGGCTCGTAGGTTTTTTAGTGTATTTTCCAGGAAAAATCAACAACGCTTTTTTTGGCCAATTTGGAGAAGATGGGATTACTCGGGAACTGCTCGTAGGATTTTTAGTGTATTTTTCAGGAAAAATCAGCAACGCTTTTTTTTGCCAATTTGGAGAAGGTGTGATTACTCGGGAACTGCTCGTAGGATTTTTAGTGTATTTTCCAGGAAAAATCAGCAACGCTTTTTTTTCTAATTTGGAGAAGGTGTGATTACTCGGGAACGGCTCGTAGGATTTTAAGTGTAATTTCCAGGAAAAATCAGCAACGCTTTTTTTGGCCAATTTGGAGAAGGTGTGATTACTCGGGAACGGCTCGTAAGATTTTTGATGTTTTTTCCAGGAAAAATCAACAACGCTTTTTTTGGCCAATTTGGAGAAGGTGTGATTACTCGGGAACGGCTCGTAAGATTTTTGATGTTTTTTCCAGGAAAAATCAACAACGCTTTTTTTGGCCAATTTGGAGAAGGTGTGATTACTCGGGAACGGCTCGTAAGATTTTTAGTGTATTTTCCAGGAAAAATCAGCAACGCTTTTTTTGGCCAATTTGGAGAAGGTGTGATTACTCGGGAACGGCTCGTAGGATTTTAAGTGCATTTTCCAGGAAAAATCAGCAACGCTTTTTTTGGCCAATTTGGAGAAGGTGTGATTACTCGGGAACGGCTCGTAGGATTTTTAGTGTAATTTCCAGGAAAAATCAGCAACACTTTTTTTGGCCAATTTGGAGAAGATGGGATTACTCGGGAACGGCTCGTAGGATTTTTAGTGTATTTTCCAGGAAAAATCAGCAACGCTTTTTTTTCTAATTTGGAGAAGGTGTGATTACTCGGGAACTGCTCGTAGGATTTTTAGTGTATTTTTCAGGAAAAATCAGCAACGCTTTTTTTTGCCAATTTGGAGAAGGTGTGATTACTCGGGAACGGCTCGTAGGATTTTTGATGTTTTTTCCAGGAAAAATCAACAACGCTTTTTTTGGCCAATTTGGAGAAGATGGGATTACTCGGGAACGGCTCGTAGGATTTTTAGTGTATTTTCCAGGAAAAATCAACAACGCTTTTTTTGGCTAATTTGGAGAAGATGGGATTACTCGGGAACGGCTCGTAAGATTTTTGATGTTTTTTCCAGGAAAAATCAGCAACGCTTTTTTTGGCCAATTCGGAGAAGGTGTGATTACTCGGGAACGGCTCGTAAGATTTTTAGTGTATTTTCCAGGAAAAATCAGCAACGCTTTTTTTGGCCAATTTGGAGAAGGTGTGATTACTCGGGAACGGCTCGTAAGATTTTTAGTGTATTTTCCAGGAAAAATCAGCAACGCTTTTTTTGGCCAATTTGGAGAAGGTGTGATTACTCGGGAACGGCTCGTAGGATTTTTAGTGTAATTTCCAGGAAAAATCAGCAACGCTTTTTTTGGCCAATTTGGAGAAGGTGTGATTACTCGGGAACGGCTCGTAGGATTTTAAGTGTATTTTCCAGGAAAAATCAGCAACGCTTTTTTTGGCCAATTTGGAGAAGGTGTGATTACTCGGGAACGGCTCGTAGGATTTTTAGTGTAATTTCCAGGAAAAATCAGCAACACTTTTTTTGGCCAATTTGGAGAAGATGGGATTACTCGGGAACGGCTCGTAGGATTTTTAGTGTATTTTCCAGGAAAAATCAGCAACGCTTTTTTTTCTAATTTGGAGAAGGTGTGATTACTCGGGAACTGCTCGTAGGATTTTTAGTGTATTTTTCAGGAAAAATCAGCAACGCTTTTTTTTGCCAATTTGGAGAAGGTGTGATTACTCGGGAACGGCTCGTAGGATTTTTGATGTTTTTTCCAGGAAAAATCAACAACGCTTTTTTTGGCCAATTTGGAGAAGATGGGATTACTCGGGAACGGCTCGTAGGATTTTTAGTGTATTTTCCAGGAAAAATCAACAACGCTTTTTTTGGCTAATTTGGAGAAGATGGGATTACTCGGGAACGGCTCGTAAGATTTTTGATGTTTTTTCCAGGAAAAATCAGCAACGCTTTTTTTGGCCAATTCGGAGAAGGTGTGATTACTCGGGAACGGCTCGTAAGATTTTTAGTGTATTTTCCAGGAAAAATCAGCAACGCTTTTTTTGGCCAATTTGGAGAAGGTGTGATTACTCGGGAACGGCTCGTAAGATTTTTAGTGTATTTTCCAGGAAAAATCAGCAACGCTTTTTTTGGCCAATTTGGAGAAGGTGTGATTACTCGGGAACGGCTCGTAGGTTTTTTAGTGTATTTTCCAGGAAAAATCAACAACGCTTTTTTTGGCCAATTTGGAGAAGATGGGATTACTCGGGAACTGCTCGTAGGATTTTTAGTGTATTTTTCAGGAAAAATCAGCAACGCTTTTTTTTGCCAATTTGGAGAAGGTGTGATTACTCGGGAACTGCTCGTAGGATTTTTAGTGTATTTTCCAGGAAAAATCAGCAACGCTTTTTTTTCTAATTTGGAGAAGGTGTGATTACTCGGGAACGGCTCGTAGGATTTTAAGTGTAATTTCCAGGAAAAATCAGCAACGCTTTTTTTGGCCAATTTGGAGAAGGTGTGATTACTCGGGAACGGCTCGTAAGATTTTTGATGTTTTTTCCAGGAAAAATCAACAACGCTTTTTTTGGCCAATTTGGAGAAGGTGTGATTACTCGGGAACGGCTCGTAAGATTTTTGATGTTTTTTCCAGGAAAAATCAACAACGCTTTTTTTGGCCAATTTGGAGAAGGTGTGATTACTCGGGAACGGCTCGTAAGATTTTTAGTGTATTTTCCAGGAAAAATCAGCAACGCTTTTTTTGGCCAATTTGGAGAAGGTGTGATTACTCGGGAACGGCTCGTAGGATTTTAAGTGTATTTTCCAGGAAAAATCAGCAACGCTTTTTTTGGCCAATTTGGAGAAGGTGTGATTACTCGGGAACGGCTCGTAGGATTTTTAGTGTAATTTCCAGGAAAAATCAGCAACACTTTTTTTGGCCAATTTGGAGAAGATGGGATTACTCGGGAACGGCTCGTAGGATTTTTAGTGTATTTTCCAGGAAAAATCAGCAACGCTTTTTTTTCTAATTTGGAGAAGGTGTGATTACTCGGGAACTGCTCGTAGGATTTTTAGTGTATTTTTCAGGAAAAATCAGCAACGCTTTTTTTTGCCAATTTGGAGAAGGTGTGATTACTCGGGAACGGCTCGTAGGATTTTTGATGTTTTTCCAGGAAAAATCAACAACGCTTTTTTTGGCCAATTTGGAGAAGATGGGATTACTCGGGAACGGCTCGTAGGATTTTTAGTGTATTTTCCAGGAAAAATCAACAACGCTTTTTTTGGCTAATTTGGAGAAGATGGGATTACTCGGGAACGGCTCGTAAGATTTTTGATGTTTTTTCCAGGAAAAATCAGCAACGCTTTTTTTGGCCAATTCGGAGAAGGTGTGATTACTCGGGAACGGCTCGTAAGATTTTTAGTGTATTTTCCAGGAAAAATCAGCAACGCTTTTTTTGGCCAATTTGGAGAAGGTGTGATTACTCGGGAACGGCTCGTAAGATTTTTAGTGTATTTTCCAGGAAAAATCAGCAACGCTTTTTTTGGCCAATTTGGAGAAGGTGTGATTACTCGGGAACGGCTCGTAGGATTTTTAGTGTAATTTCCAGGAAAAATCAGCAACGCTTTTTTTGGCCAATTTGGAGAAGGTGTGATTACTCGGGAACGGCTCGTAGGATTTTAAGTGTATTTTCTAGGAAAAATCAGCAACGCTTTTTTTGGCCAATTTGGAGAAGGTGTGATTACTCGGGAACGGCTCGTAGGATTTTTAGTGTAATTTCCAGGAAAAATCAGCAACACTTTTTTTGGCCAATTTGGAGAAGATGGGATTACTCGGGAACGGCTCGTAGGATTTTTAGTGTATTTTCCAGGAAAAATCAGCAACGCTTTTTTTTCTAATTTGGAGAAGGTGTGATTACTCGGGAACTGCTCGTAGGATTTTTAGTGTATTTTTCAGGAAAAATCAGCAACGCTTTTTTTTGCCAATTTGGAGAAGGTGTGATTACTCGGGAACGGCTCGTAGGATTTTTGATGTTTTTTCCAGGAAAAATCAACAACGCTTTTTTTGGCCAATTTGGAGAAGATGGGATTACTCGGGAACGGCTCGTAGGATTTTTAGTGTATTTTCCAGGAAAAATCAACAACGCTTTTTTTGGCTAATTTGGAGAAGATGGGATTACTCGGGAACGGCTCGTAAGATTTTTGATGTTTTTTCCAGGAAAAATCAGCAACGCTTTTTTTGGCCAATTCGGAGAAGGTGTGATTACTCGGGAACGGCTCGTAAGATTTTTAGTGTATTTTCCAGGAAAAATCAGCAACGCTTTTTTTGGCCAATTTGGAGAAGGTGTGATTACTCGGGAACGGCTCGTAAGATTTTTAGTGTATTTTCCAGGAAAAATCAGCAACGCTTTTTTTGGCCAATTTGGAGAAGGTGTGATTACTCGGGAACGGCTCGTAGGTTTTTTAGTGTATTTTCCAGGAAAAATCAACAACGCTTTTTTTGGCCAATTTGGAGAAGATGGGATTACTCGGGAACTGCTCGTAGGATTTTTAGTGTATTTTTCAGGAAAAATCAGCAACGCTTTTTTTTGCCAATTTGGAGAAGGTGTGATTACTCGGGAACTGCTCGTAGGATTTTTAGTGTATTTTCCAGGAAAAATCAGCAACGCTTTTTTTTCTAATTTGGAGAAGGTGTGATTACTCGGGAACGGCTCGTAGGATTTTAAGTGTAATTTCCAGGAAAAATCAGCAACGCTTTTTTTGGCCAATTTGGAGAAGGTGTGATTACTCGGGAACGGCTCGTAAGATTTTTGATGTTTTTTCCAGGAAAAATCAACAACGCTTTTTTTGGCCAATTTGGAGAAGGTGTGATTACTCGGGAACGGCTCGTAAGATTTTTGATGTTTTTTTCCAGGAAAAATCAACAACGCTTTTTTTGGCCAATTTGGAGAAGGTGTGATTACTCGGGAACGGCTCGTAAGATTTTTAGTGTATTTTCCAGGAAAAATCAGCAACGCTTTTTTTGGCCAATTTGGAGAAGGTGTGATTACTCGGGAACGGCTCGTAGGATTTTAAGTGTATTTTCCAGGAAAAATCAGCAACGCTTTTTTTGGCCAATTTGGAGAAGGTGTGATTACTCGGGAACGGCTCGTAGGATTTTTAGTGTAATTTCCAGGAAAAATCAGCAACACTTTTTTTGGCCAATTTGGAGAAGATGGGATTACTCGGGAACGGCTCGTAGGATTTTTAGTGTATTTTCCAGGAAAAATCAGCAACGCTTTTTTTTCTAATTTGGAGAAGGTGTGATTACTCGGGAACTGCTCGTAGGATTTTTAGTGTATTTTTCAGGAAAAATCAGCAACGCTTTTTTTTGCCAATTTGGAGAAGGTGTGATTACTCGGGAACGGCTCGTAGGATTTTTGATGTTTTTTCCAGGAAAAATCAACAACGCTTTTCTTGGCCAATTTGGAGAAGATGGGATTACTCGGGAACGGCTCGTAGGATTTTTAGTGTATTTTCCAGGAAAAATCAACAACGCTTTTTTTGGCTAATTTGGAGAAGATGGGATTACTCGGGAACGGCTCGTAAGATTTTTGATGTTTTTTCCAGCAAAAATCAGCAACGCTTTTTTTGGCCAATTCGGAGAAGGTGTGATTACTCGGGAACGGCTCGTAAGATTTTTAGTGTATTTTCCAGGAAAAATCAGCAACGCTTTTTTTGGCCAATTTGGAGAAGGTGTGATTACTCGGGAACGGCTCGTAAGATTTTTAGTGTATTTTCCAGGAAAAATCAGCAACGCTTTTTTTGGCCAATTTGGAGAAGGTGTGATTACTCGGGAACGGCTCGTAGGTTTTTTAGTGTATTTTCCAGGAAAAATCAGCAACGTTTTTTTTTGGCCAATTTGGAGAAGATGGGACTACTCGGGAACGGCTCGTAGGTTTTTTAGTGTATTTTCCAGGAAAAATCAGCAAGGTTTTTTTTGGCCAATTTGGAGAAGATGTGATTACTCGGGAACGGCTCGTAGGATTTTTAGTGTATTTTCCAGGAAAAATCAGCAACGTTTTTTTTTGGCCAATTTGGAGAAGCTGTGATTACTCGGGAACGGCTCGTAAGATTTTTGATGTTTTTTCCAGGAAAAATCAGCAACGCTTTTTTTTTCTAATTTGGAGAAGATGGGATTACTCGGGAACGGCTCATAAAATTTTTAATATATTTTCCAGGAAAAATCAGCAACACTTTTTTTGGCCAATTTGGAGAAGATGGGATTACTCAGGAACGGCTCGTAGGTTTTTTAGTGTATTTTCCAGGAAAAATCAACAACGCTTTTTTTGGCCAATTTGGAGAAGCTGTGATTACTCGGGAACGGCTCGTAAGATTTTTGATGTTTTTTCCAGGAAAAATCAGCAACGCTTTTTTTTCTAATTTGGAGAAGATGGGATTACTCGGGAACGGCTCATAAAATTTTTAATATATTTTCCAGGAAAAATCAGCAACGCTTTTTTTTCTAATTTGGAGAAGATGGGATTACTCAGGAACGGCTCGTAGGTTTTTTAGTGTATTTTCCAGGAAAAATCAACAACGCTTTTTTTGGCCAATTTGGAGAAGATGTGATTACTCGGGAACGGCTCGTAGGATTTTTAGTGTATTTTCCAGGAAAAATCAGCAACGTTTTTTTTTGGCCAATTTGGAGAAGCTGTGATTACTCGGGAACGGCTCGTAAGATTTTTGATGTTTTTTCCAGGAAAAATCAGCAACGCTTTTTTTTTCT
Organism: Lypha dubia; assembly: GCA_947311025.1. Classification (NCBI taxonomy): domain Eukaryota; kingdom Metazoa; phylum Arthropoda; class Insecta; order Diptera; family Tachinidae; genus Lypha; species Lypha dubia. Next base: position 162,513 of record CAMZJU010000040.1, read on the forward strand.
AATTTGGAGAAGATGGGATTACTCGGGAACGGCTCATAAAATTTTTAATATATTTTCCAGGAAAAATCAGCAACGCTTTTTTTTCTAATTTGGAGAAGATGGGATTACTCAGGAACGGCTCGTAGGTTTTTTAGTGTATTTTCCAGGAAAAATCAACAACGCTTTTTTTGGCCAATTTGGAGAAGCTGTGATTACTCGGGAACGGCTCGTAAGATTTTTGATGTTTTTTCCAGGAAAAATCAGCAACGCTTTTTTTTTCTAATTTGGAGAAGATGGGATTACTCGGGAACGGCTCATAAAATTTTTAATATATCTTCCAGGAAAAATCAGCAACACTTTTTTTGGCCAATTTGGAGAAGGTGTGATTACTCGGGAACGGCTCGTAGGATTTTTGATGTTTTTTCCAGGAAAAATCAGCAACGCTTTTTTTTGGCCAATTTGGAGAAGATGGGATTACTCGGGAACGGCTCGTAGGTTTTTTAGTGTATTTTCCAGGAAAAATCAACAACGCTTTTTTTGGCCAATTTGGAGAAGCTGTGATTACTCGGGAACGGCTCGTAAGATTTTTGATGTTTTTTCCAGGAAAAATCAGCAACGCTTTTTTTTTCTAATTTGGAGAAGATGGGATTACTCGGGAACGGCTCATAAAATTTTTAATATATTTTCCAGGAAAAATCAGCAACACTTTTCTTGGCCAATTTGGAGAAGGTGTGATTACTCGGGAACGGCTCGTAGGATTTTTGATGTTTTTTCCAGGAAAAATCAACAACGCTTTTTTTGGCCAATTTGGAGAAGGTGTGATTACTCGGGAACGGCTCGTAGGTTTTTTAATATATTTTCCAGGAAAAATCAGCAACGCTTTTTTTTTGCTAATTTGGAGAAGGTGTGATTACTCGGGAACGGCTCATAAAATTTTTAATATATTTTCCAGGAAAAATCAGCAACGCTTTTTTTGGCCAATTTGGAGAAGGTGTGATTACTCGGGAACGGCTCGTAAGATTTTTAGTGTATTTTCCAGGAAAAATCAGCAACGCTTTTTTTGGCCAATTTGGAGAAGGTGTGATTACTCGGGAACGGCTCGTAGGATTTTAAGTGTATTTTCCAGGAAAAATCAGCAACGCTTTTTTTGGCCAATTTGGAGAAGGTGTGATTACTCGGGAACGGCTCGTAGGATTTTTTGTGTAATTTCCAGGAAAAATCAGCAACACTTTTTTTGGCCAATTTGGAGAAGATGGGATTACTCGGGAACGGCTCGTAGGATTTTTAGTGTATTTTCCAGGAAAAATCAGCAACGCTTTTTTTTCTAATTTGGAGAAGGTGTGATTACTCGGGAACGGCTCGTAGGATTTTAAGTGTAATTTCCAGGAAAAATCAGCAACGCTTTTTTTGGCCAATTTGGAGAAGGTGTGATTACTCGGGAACGGCTCGTAGGTTTTTTAGTGTATTTTCCAGGAAAAATCAGCAACGCTTTTTTTTTGCCAATTTGGAGAAGGTGTGATTACTCGGGAACTGCTCGTAGGATTTTTAGTGTATTTTCCAGGAAAAATCAGCAACGCTTTTTTTTCTAATTTGGAGAAGGTGTGATTACTCGGGAACGGCTCGTAGGATTTTAAGTGTAATTTCCAGGAAAAATCAGCAACGCTTTTTTTGGCCAATTTGGAGAAGGTGTGATTACTCGGGAACGGCTCGTAAGATTTTTGATGTTTTTTCCAGGAAAAATCAACAACGCTTTTTATGGCCAATTTGGAGAAGGTGTGATTACTCGGGAACGGCTCGTAGGATTTTTAGTGTATTTTCCAGGAAAAATCAGCAACGCTTTTTTTTCTAATTTGGAGAAGGTGTGATTACTCGGGAACTGCTCGTAGGATTTTTAGTGTATTTTTCAGGAAAAATCAGCAACGCTTTTTTTGCCAATTTGGAGAAGGTGTGATTACTCGGGAACGGCTCGTAGGATTTTTGATGTTTTTTCCAGGAAAAATCAACAACGCTTTTTTTGGCCAATTTGGAGAAGATGGGATTACTCGGGAACGGCTCGTAAGATTTTTAGTGTATTTTCCAGGAAAAATCAACAACGCTTTTTTTGGCTAATTTGGAGAAGATGGGATTACTCGGGAACGGCTCGTAAGATTTTTGATGTTTTTTCCAGGAAAAATCAGCAACGCTTTTTTTGGCCAATTCGGAGAAGGTGTGATTACTCGGGAACGGCTCGTATGATTTTTAGTGTATTTTCCAGGAAAAATCAGCAACGTTTTTTTTTGGCCAATTTGGAGAAGCTGTGATTACTCGGGAACGGCTCGTAAGATTTTTGATGTTTTTTCCAGGAAAAATCAGCAACGCTTTTTTTTTTCTAATTTGGAGAAGATGGGATTACTCGGGAACGGCTCATAAAATTTTTAATATATTTTCCAGGAAAAATCAGCAACACTTTTTTTGGCCAATTTGGAGAAGATGGGATTACTCAGGAACGGCTCGTAGGTTTTTTACGGAAAAAACATCAAAAATCTTACGAGCCGTTCCCGAGTAATCACAGCTTCTCCAAATTGGCCAAAAAAAGCGTTGTTGATTTTTCCTGGAAAATACACTAAAAAACCTACGAGCCGTTCCTGAGTAATCCCATCTTCTCCAAATTGGCCAAAAAAAGTGTTGCTGATTTTTCCTGGAAAATATATTAAAAATTTTATGAGCCGTTCCCGAGTAATCCCATCTTCTCCAAATTAGAAAAAAAAAGCGTTGCTGATTTTTCCTGGAAAAAACATCAAAAATCTTACGAGCCGTTCCCGAGTAATCACAGCTTCTCCAAATTGGCCAAAAAAAAAACGTTGCTGATTTTTCCTGGAAAATACACTAAAAATCCTACGAGCCGTTCCCGAGTAATCACATCTTCTCCAAATTGGCCAAAAAAAACCTTGCTGATTTTTCCTGGAAAATACACTAAAAAACCTACGAGCCGTTCCCGAGTAATCCCATCTTCTCCAAATTGGCCAAAAAAAAAACGTTGCTGATTTTTCCTGGAAAATACACTAAAAAACCTACGAGCCGTTCCCGAGTAATCACACCTTCTCCAAATTGGCCAAAAAAAGCGTTGCTGATTTTTCCTGGAAAATACACTAAAAATCTTACGAGCCGTTCCCGAGTAATCACACCTTCTCCAAATTGGCCAAAAAAAGCGTTGCTGATTTTTCCTGGAAAATACACTAAAAATCTTACGAGCCGTTCCCGAGTAATCACACCTTCTCCGAATTGGCCAAAAAAAGCGTTGCTGATTTTTCCTGGAAAAAACATCAAAAATCTTACGAGCCGTTCCCGAGTAATCCCATCTTCTCCAAATTAGCCAAAAAAAGCGTTGTTGATTTTTCCTGGAAAATACACTAAAAATCCTACGAGCCGTTCCCGAGTAATCCCATCTTCTCCAAATTGGCCAAAAAAAGCGTTGTTGATTTTTCCTGGAAAAAACATCAAAAATCCTACGAGCCGTTCCCGAGTAATCACACCTTCTCCCAATTGGCAAAAAAAAGCGTTGCTGATTTTTCCTGAAAAATACACTAAAAATCCTACGAGCAGTTCCCGAGTAATCACACCTTCTCCAAATTAGAAAAAAAAGCGTTGCTGATTTTTCCTGGAAAATACACTAAAAATCCTACGAGCCGTTCCCGAGTAATCACACCTTCTCCAAATTGGCCAAAAAAAGCGTTGTTGATTTTTCCTGGAAAAAACATCAAAAATCTTACGAGCCGTTCCCGAGTAATCACACCTTCTCCAAATTGGCCAAAAAAAGCGTTGCTGATTTTTCCTGGAAATTACACTTAAAATCCTACGAGCCGTTCCCGAGTAATCACACCTACTCCAAATTAGAAAAAAAAGCTTTGCTGATTTTTCCTGGAAAATACACTAAAAATCCTACGAGCAGTTCCCGAGTAATCACACCTTCTCCAAATTGGCAAAAAAAAAGCGTTGCTGATTTTTCCTGGAAAATACACTAAAAAACCTACGAGCCGTTCCCGAGTAATCACACCTTCTCCAAATTGGCCAAAAAAAGCGTTGCTGATTTTTCCTGGAAATTACACTTAAAATCCTACGAGCCGTTCCCGAGTAATCACACCTTCTCCAAATTAGAAAAAAAAGCGTTGCGGATTTTTCCTGGAAAATACACTAAAAATCCTACGAGCCGTTCCCGAGTAATCCCATCTTCTCCAAATTGGCCAAAAAAAGTGTTGCTGATTTTTCCTGGAAATTACACTAAAAATCCTACGAGCCGTTCCCGAGTAATCACACCTTCTCCAAATTGGCCAAAAAAAAGCGTTGCTGATTTTTCCTGGAAAATACACTTAAAATCCTACGAGCCGTTCCCGAGTAATCACACCTTCTCCAAATTGGCCAAAAAAAGCGTTGCTGATTTTTCCTGGAAAATACACTAAAAATCTTACGAGCCGTTCCCGAGTAATCACACCTTCTCCAAATTGGCCAAAAAAAGCGTTGCTGATTTTTCCTGGAAAATATATTAAAAATTTTATGAGCCGTTCCCGAGTAATCACACCTTCTCCAAATTAGCAAAAAAAAAGCGTTGCTGATTTTTCCTGGAAAATATATTAAAAAACCTACGAGCCGTTCCCGAGTAATCACACCTTCTCCAAATTGGCCAAAAAAAGCGTTGTTGATTTTTCCTGGAAAAAACATCAAAAATCCTACGAGCCGTTCCCGAGTAATCACACCTTCTCCAAATTGGCCAAAAAAAGTGTTGCTGATTTTTCCTGGAAAATATATTAAAAATTTTATGAGCCGTTCCCGAGTAATCCCATCTTCTCCAAATTAGAAAAAAAAAGCGTTGCTGATTTTTCCTGGAAAAAACATCAAAAATCTTACGAGCCGTTCCCGAGTAATCACAGCTTCTCCAAATTGGCCAAAAAAAGCGTTGTTGATTTTTCCTGGAAAATACACTAAAAAACCTACGAGCCGTTCCCGAGTAATCCCATCTTCTCCAAATTGGCCAAAAAAAAGCGTTGCTGATTTTTCCTGGAAAAAACATCAAAAATCCTACGAGCCGTTCCCGAGTAATCACACCTTCTCCAAATTGGCCAAAAAAAGTGTTGCTGATTTTTCCTGGAAAATATATTAAAAATTTTATGAGCCGTTCCCGAGTAATCCCATCTTCTCCAAATTAGAAAAAAAAGCGTTGCTGATTTTTCCTGGAAAAAACATCAAAAATCTTACGAGCCGTTCCCGAGTAATCACAGCTTCTCCAAATTGGCCAAAAAAAGCGTTGTTGATTTTTCCTGGAAAATACACTAAAAAACCTAGGAGCCGTTCCTGAGTAATCCCATCTTCTCCAAATTAGAAAAAAAAAGCGTTGCTGATTTTTCCTGGAAAATATATTAAAAATTTTATGAGCCGTTCCCGAGTAATCCCATCTTCTCCAAATTAGAAAAAAAAAGCGTTGCTGATTTTTCCTGGAAAAAACATCAAAAATCTTACGAGCCGTTCCCGAGTAATCACAGCTTCTCCAAATTGGCCAAAAAAAAACGTTGCTGATTTTTCCTGGAAAATACACTAAAAATCCTACGAGCCGTTCCCGAGTAATCACATCTTCTCCAAATTGGCCAAAAAAAGCGTTGCTGATTTTTCCTGGAAAAAACATCAAAAATCCTACGAGCCGTTCCCGAGTAATCACACCTTCTCCAAATTGGCCAAAAAAAGTGTTGCTGATTTTTCCTGGAAAATATATTAAAAATTTTATGAGCCGTTCCCGAGTAATCCCATCTTCTCCAAATTAGAAAAAAAAAAGCGTTGCTGATTTTTCCTGGAAAAAACATCAAAAATCTTACGAGCCGTTCCCGAGTAATCACAGCTTCTCCAAATTGGCCAAAAAAAGCGTTGTTGATTTTTCCTGGAAAATACACTAAAAAACCTACGAGCCGTTCCTGAGTAATCCCATCTTCTCCAAATTAGAAAAAAAAGCGTTGCTGATTTTTCCTGGAAAATATATTAAAAATTTTATGAGCCGTTCCCGAGTAATCCCATCTTCTCCAAATTAGAAAAAAAAAGCGTTGCTGATTTTTCCTGGAAAAAACATCAAAAATCTTACGAGCCGTTCCCGAGTAATCACAGCTTCTCCAAATTGGCCAAAAAAAAAACGTTGCTGATTTTTCCTGGAAAATACACTAAAAATCCTACGAGCCGTTCCCGAGTAATCACATCTTCTCCAAATTGGCCAAAAAAAGCGTTGTTGATTTTTCCTGGAAAATACACTAAAAAACCTACGAGCCGTTCCTGAGTAATCCCATCTTCTCCAAATTAGAAAAAAAAGCGTTGCTGATTTTTCCTGGAAAATATATTAAAAATTTTATGAGCCGTTCCCGAGTAATCCCATCTTCTCCAAATTAGCAAAAAAAGCGTTGCTGATTTTTCCTGGAAAAAATATCAAAAATCTTACGAGCCGTTCCCGAGTAATCACAGCTTCTCCAAATTGGCCAAAAAAAGCGTTGTTGATTTTTCCTGGCTCGTAAGATTTTTGATATTTTTTCCAGGAAAAATCAGCAACGCTTTTTTTTGCTAATTTGGAGAAGATGGGATTACTCGGGAACGGCTCATAAAATTTTTAATATATTTTCCAGGAAAAATCAGCAACGCTTTTTTTTCTAATTTGGAGAAGATGGGATTACTCAGGAACGGCTCGTAGGTTTTTTAGTGTATTTTCCAGGAAAAATCAACAACGCTTTTTTTGGCCAATTTGGAGAAGATGTGATTACTCGGGAACGGCTCGTAGGATTTTTAGTGTATTTTCCAGGAAAAATCAGCAACGTTTTTTTTTGGCCAATTTGGAGAAGCTGTGATTACTCGGGAACGGCTCGTAAGATTTTTGATGTTTTTTCCAGGAAAAATCAGCAACGCTTTTTTTTTCTAATTTGGAGAAGATGGGATTACTCGGGAACGGCTCATAAAATTTTTAATATATTTTCCAGGAAAAATCAGCAACGCTTTTTTTTCTAATTTGGAGAAGATGGGATTACTCAGGAACGGCTCGTAGGTTTTTTAGTGTATTTTCCAGAAAAAATCAACAACGCTTTTTTTGGCCAATTTGGAGAAGCTGTGATTACTCGGGAACGGCTCGTAAGATTTTTGATGTTTTTTCCAGGAAAAATCAGCAACGCTTTTTTTTTTCTAATTTGGAGAAGATGGGATTACTCGGGAACGGCTCATAAAATTTTTAATATATTTTCCAGGAAAAATCAGCAACACTTTTTTTGGCCAATTTGGAGAAGGTGTGATTACTCGGGAACGGCTCGTAGGATTTTTGATGTTTTTTCCAGGAAAAATCAGCAACGCTTTTTTTGGCCAATTTGGAGAAGATGTGATTACTCGGGAACGGCTCGTAGGATTTTTAGTGTATTTTCCAGGAAAAATCAGCAACGTTTTTTTTTGGCCAATTTGGAGAAGCTGTGATTACTCGGGAACGGCTCGTAAGATTTTTGATGTTTTTTCCAGGAAAAATCAGCAACGCTTTTTTTTTCTAATTTGGAGAAGATGGGATTACTCGGGAACGGCTCATAAAATTTTTAATATATTTTCCAGGAAAAATCAGCAACGCTTTTTTTTTCTAATTTGGAGAAGATGGGATTACTCAGGAACGGCTCGTAGGTTTTTTAGTGTATTTTCCAGGAAAAATCAACAACGCTTTTTTTGGCCAATTTGGAGAAGCTGTGATTACTCGGGAACGGCTCGTAAGATTTTTGATGTTTTTTCCAGGAAAAATCAGCAACGCTTTTTTTTCTAATTTGGAGAAGATGGGATTACTCGGGAACGGCTCATAAAATTTTTAATATATTTTCCAGGAAAAATCAGCAACACTTTTTTTGGCCAATTTGGAGAAGGTGTGATTACTCGGGAACGGCTCGTAGGATTTTTGATGTTTTTTCCAGGAAAAATCAGCAACGCTTTTTTTTGGCCAATTTGGAGAAGATGGGATTACTCGGGAACGGCTCGTAGGTTTTTTAGTGTATTTTCCAGGAAAAATCAACAACGCTTTTTTTGGCCAATTTGGAGAAGCTGTGATTACTCGGGAACGGCTCGTAAGATTTTTGATGTTTTTTCCAGGAAAAATCAGCAACGCTTTTTTTTTCTAATTTGGAGAAGATGGGATTACTCGGGAACGGCTCATAAAATTTTTAATATATTTTCCAGGAAAAATCAGCAACACTTTTTTTGGCCAATTTGGAGAAGGTGTGATTACTCGGGAACGGCTCGTAGGATTTTTGATGTTTTTTCCAGGAAAAATCAACAACGCTTTTTTTGGCCAATTTGGAGAAGGTGTGATTACTCGGGAACGGCTCGTAGGTTTTTTAATATATTTTCCAGGAAAAATCAGCAACGCTTTTTTTGGCCAATTTGGAGAAGGTGTGATTACTCGGGAACGGCTCGTAAGATTTTTAGTGTATTTTCCAGGAAAAATCAGCAACGCTTTTTTTGGCCAATTTGGAGAAGGTGTGATTACTCGGGAACGGCTCGTAAGATTTTTGATGTTTTTTCCAGGAAAAATCAACAACGCTTTTTTTGGCCAATTTGGAGAAGGTGTGATTACTCGGGAACGGCTCGTAGGATTTTTAGTGTATTTTCCAGGAAAAATCAGCAACGCTTTTTTTTCTAATTTGGAGAAGGTGTGATTACTCGGGAACTGCTCGTAGGATTTTTAGTGTATTTTTCAGGAAAAATCAGCAACGCTTTTTTTTGCCAATTTGGAGAAGGTGTGATTACTCGGGAACGGCTCGTAGGATTTTTGATGTTTTTTCCAGGAAAAATCAACAACGCTTTTTTTGGCCAATTTGGAGAAGATGGGATTACTCGGGAACGGCTCGTAGGATTTTTAGTGTATTTTCCAGGAAAAATCAACAACGCTTTTTTTGGCTAATTTGGAGAAGATGGGATTACTCGGGAACGGCTCGTAAGATTTTTGATGTTTTTTCCAGGAAAAATCAGCAACGCTTTTTTTGGCCAATTCGGAGAAGGTGTGATTACTCGGGAACGGCTCGTAAGATTTTTAGTGTATTTTCCAGGAAAAATCAGCAACGCTTTTTTTGGCCAATTTGGAGAAGGTGTGATTACTCGGGAACGGCTCGTAAGATTTTTAGTGTATTTTCCAGGAAAAATCAGCAACGCTTTTTTTGGCCAATTTGGAGAAGGTGTGATTACTCGGGAACGGCTCGTAGGTTTTTTAGTGTATTTTCCAGGAAAAATCAGCAACGTTTTTTTTTGGCCAATTTGGAGAAGATGGGATTACTCGGGAACGGCTCGTAGGTTTTTTAGTGTATTTTCCAGGAAAAATCAGCAAGGTTTTTTTTGGCCAATTTGGAGAAGATGTGATTACTCGGGAACGGCTCGTAGGATTTTTAGTGTATTTTCCAGGAAAAATCAGCAACGTTTTTTTTTTGGCCAATTTGGAGAAGCTGTGATTACTCGGGAACGGCTCGTAAGATTTTTGATGTTTTTTCCAGGAAAAATCAGCAACGCTTTTTTTTTCTAATTTGGAGAAGATGGGATTACTCGGGAACGGCTCATAAAATTTTTAATATATTTTCCAGGAAAAATCAGCAACACTTTTTTTGGCCAATTTGGAGAAGGTGTGATTACTCGGGAACGGCTCGTAAGATTTTTGATGTTTTTTCCAGGAAAAATCAACAACGCTTTTTTTGGCCAATTTGGAGAAGGTGTGATTACTCGGGAACGGCTCGTAGGATTTTAAGTGTAATTTCCAGGAAAAATCAGCAACGCTTTTTTTGGCCAATTTGGAGAAGGTGTGATTACTCGGGAACGGCTCGTAAGATTTTTGATGTTTTTTCCAGGAAAAATCAACAACGCTTTTTTTGGCCAATTTGGAGAAGGTGTGATTACTCGGGAACGGCTCGTAGGATTTTTAGTGTATTTTCCAGGAAAAATCAGCAACGCTTTTTTTTCTAATTTGGAGAAGGTGTGATTACTCGGGAACTGCTCGTAGGATTTTTAGTGTATTTTTCAGGAAAAATCAGCAACGCTTTTTTTTGCCAATTTGGAGAAGGTGTGATTACTCGGGAACGGCTCGTAGGATTTTTGATGTTTTTTCCAGGAAAAATCAACAACGCTTTTTTTGGCCAATTTGGAGAAGATGGGATTACTCGGGAACGGCTCGTAGGATTTTTAGTGTATTTTCCAGGAAAAATCAACAACGCTTTTTTTGGCTAATTTGGAGAAGATGGGATTACTCGGGAACGGCTCGTAAGATTTTTGATGTTTTTTCCAGGAAAAATCAGCAACGCTTTTTTTGGCCAATTCGGAGAAGGTGTGATTACTCGGGAACGGCTTGTAAGATTTTTAGTGTATTTTCCAGGAAAAATCAGCAACGCTTTTTTTGGCCAATTTGGAGAAGGTGTGATTACTCGGGAACGGCTCGTAAGATTTTTAGTGTATTTTCCAGGAAAAATCAGCAACGCTTTTTTTGGCCAATTTGGAGAAGGTGTGATTACTCGGGAACGGCTCATAAAATTTTTAATATATTTTCCAGGAAAAATCAGCAACACTTTTTTTGGCCAATTTGGAGAAGATGGGATTACTCAGGAACGGCTCGTAGGTTTTTTAGTGTATTTTCCAGGAAAAATCAACAACGCTTTTTTTGGCCAATTTGGAGAAGCTGTGATTACTCGGGAACGGCTCGTAAGATTTTTGATGTTTTTTCCAGGAAAAATCAGCAACGCTTTTTTTTCTAATTTGGAGAAGATGGGATTACTCGGGAACGGCTCATAAAATTTTTAATATATTTTCCAGGAAAAATCAGCAACGCTTTTTTTTCTAATTTGGAGAAGATGAGATTACTCAGGAACGGCTCGTAGGTTTTTTAGTGTATTTTCCAGGAAAAATCAACAACGCTTTTTTTGGCCAATTTGGAGAAGATGTGATTACTCGGGAACGGCTCGTAGGATTTTTAGTGTATTTTCCAGGAAAAATCAGCAACGTTTTTTTTTGGCCAATTTGGAGAAGCTGTGATTACTCGGGAACGGCTCGTAAGATTTTTGATGTTTTTTCCAGGAAAAATCAGCAACGCTTTTTTTTTCTAATTTGGAGAAGATGGGATTACTCGGGAACGGCTCATAAAATTTTTAATATATTTTCCAGGAAAAATCAGCAACGCTTTTTTTTCTAATTTGGAGAAGATGGGATTACTCAGGAACGGCTCGTAGGTTTTTTAGTGTATTTTCCAGGAAAAATCAACAACGCTTTTTTTGGCCAATTTGGAGAAGCTGTGATTACTCGGGAACGGCTCGTAAGATTTTTGATGTTTTTTCCAGGAAAAATCAGCAACGCTTTTTTTTTCTAATTTGGAGAAGATGGGATTACTCGGGAACGGCTCATAAAATTTTTAATATATTTTCCAGGAAAAATCAGCAACACTTTTTTTGGCCAATTTGGAGAAGGTGTGATTACTCGGGAACGGCTCGTAGGATTTTTGATGTTTTTTCCAGGAAAAATCAGCAACGCTTTTTTTTGGCCAATTTGGAGAAGATGGGATTACTCGGGAACGGCTCGTAGGTTTTTTAGTGTATTTTCCAGGAAAAATCAGCAACGCTTTTTTTGGCCAATTTGGAGAAGGTGTGATTACTCGGGAACGGCTCATAAGATTTTTGATGTTTTTTCCAGGAAAAATCAGCAACGCTTTTTTTGGCCAATTTGGAGATGGTGTGATTACTCGGGAACGGCTCGTAAGATTTTTAGTGTATTTTCCAGGAAAAATCAGCAACGCTTTTTTTGGCCAATTTGGAGAAGGTGTGATTACTCGGGAACGGCTCGTAGGTTTTTTAGTGTATTTTCCAGGAAAAATCAGCAACGCTTTTTTTTGCTAATTTGGAGAAGGTGTGATTACTCGGGAACGGCTCGTAGGTTTTTTAGTGTATTTGCCAGGAAAAATCAGCAACGCTTTTTTTTTCTAATTTGGAGAAGGTGTGATTACTCGGGAACGGCTCGTAGGTTTTTTAGTGTATTTTTCAGGAAAAATCAGCAACGCTTTTTTTTTGCCAATTTGGAGAAGGTGTGATTACTCGGGAACGGCTCGTAGGATTTTTGATTTTTTTTCCAGGAAAAATCAACAACGCTTTTTTTGGCCAATTTGGAGAAGGTGTGATTACTCGGGAACGGCTCGTAGGTTTTTTAGTGTATTTTCCAGGAAAAATCAGCAACGCTTTTTTTTGCCAATTTGGAGAAGGTGTGATTACTCGGGAACGGCTCGTAGGTTTTTTAGTGTAATTTCCAGGAAAAATCAGCAACGCTTTTTTTTGCCAATTTGGAGAAGATGGGATTACTCGGAAACGTCTCGTAAGATTTTTGATGTTTTTTCCAGGAAAAATCAGCAACGCTTTTTTTTGGCCAATTTGGAGAAGGTGTGATTACTCGGGAACGGCTCGTAAGATTTTTAGTGTATTTTCCAGGAAAAATCAGCAACGCTTTTTTTGGCCAATTTGGAGAAGGTGTGATTACTCGGGAACGGCTCGTAAGATTTTTGATGTTTTTTCCAGGAAAAATCAACAACGCTTTTTTTGGCCAATTTGGAGAAGGTGTGATTACTCGGGAACGGCTCGTAGGTTTTTTAATATATTTTCCAGGAAAAATCAGCAACGCTTTTTTTTTGCTAATTTGGAGAAGGTGTGATTACTCGGGAACGGCTCATAAAATTTTTAATATATTTTCCAGGAAAAATCAGCAACGCTTTTTTTGGCCAATTTGGAGAAGGTGTGATTACTCGGGAACGGCTCGTAAGATTTTTAGTGTATTTTCCAGGAAAAATCAGCAACGCTTTTTTTGGCCAATTTGGAGAAGGTGTGATTACTCGGGAACGGCTCGTAGGATTTTAAGTGTATTTTCCAGGAAAAATCAGCAACGCTTTTTTTGGCCAATTTGGAGAAGGTGTGATTACTCGGGAACGGCTCGTAGGATTTTTAGTGTAATTTCCAGGAAAAATCAGCAACACTTTTTTTGGCCAATTTGGAGAAGATGGCATTACTCGGGAACGGCTCGTAGGATTTTTAGTGTATTTTCCAGGAAAAATCAGCAACGCTTTTTTTTCTAATTTGGAGAAGGTGTGATTACTCGGGAACGGCTCGTAGGATTTTAAGTGTAATTTCCAGGAAAAATCAGCAACGCTTTTTTTGGCCAATTTGGAGAAGGTGTGATTACTCGGGAACGGCTCGTAGGTTTTTTAGTGTATTTTCCAGGAAAAATCAGCAACGCTTTTTTTTTGCCAATTTGGAGAAGGTGTGATTACTCGGGAACTGCTCGTAGGATTTTTAGTGTATTTTCCAGGAAAAATCAGCAACGCTTTTTTTTCTAATTTGGAGAAGGTGTGATTACTCGGGAACGGCTCGTAGGATTTTAAGTGTAATTTCCAGGAAAAATCAGCAACGCTTTTTTTGGCCAATTTGGAGAAGGTGTGATTACTCGGGAACGGCTCGTAAGATTTTTGATGTTTTTTCCAGGAAAAATCAACAACGCTTTTTTTGGCCAATTTGGAGAAGGTGTGATTACTCGGGAACGGCTCGTAGGATTTTTAGTGTATTTTCCAGGAAAAATCAGCAACGCTTTTTTTTCTAATTTGAGAAGGTGTGATTACTCGGGAACTGCTCGTAGGATTTTTAGTGTATTTTTCAGGAAAAATCAGCAACGCTTTTTTTTGCCAATTTGGAGAAGGTGTGATTACTCGGGAACGGCTCGTAGGATTTTTGATGTTTTTTCCAGGAAAAATCAACAACGCTTTTTTTGGCCAATTTGGAGAAGATGGGATTACTCGGGAACGGCTCGTAGGATTTTTAGTGTATTTTCCAGGAAAAATCAACAACGCTTTTTTTGGCTAATTTGAGAAGATGGGATTACTCGGGAACGGCTCGTAAGATTTTTGATGTTTTTTCCAGGAAAAATCAGCAACGCTTTTTTTGGCCAATTCGGAGAAGGTGTGATTACTCGGGAACGGCTCGTAAGATTTTTAGTGTATTTTCCAGGAAAAATCAGCAACGCTTTTTTTGGCCAATTTGGAGAAGGTGTGATTACTCGGGAACGGCTCGTAAGATTTTTAGTGTATTTTCCAGGAAAAATCAGCAACGCTTTTTTTGGCCAATTTGGAGAAGGTGTGATTACTCGGGAACGGCTCGTAGGTTTTTTAGTGTATTTTCCAGGAAAAATCAGCAACGTTTTTTTTTGGCCAATTTGGAGAAGATGGGATTACTCGGAACGGCTCGTAGGTTTTTTAGTGTATTTTCCAGGAAAAATCAGCAAGGTTTTTTTTGGCCAATTTGGAGAAGATGTGATTACTCGGGAACGGCTCGTAGGATTTTTAGTGTATTTTCCAGGAAAAATCAGCAACGTTTTTTTTTGGCCAATTTGGAGAAGCTGTGATTACTCGGGAACGGCTCGTAAGATTTTTGATGTTTTTTCCAGGAAAAATCAGCAACGCTTTTTTTTTCTAATTTGGAGAAGATGGGATTACTCGGGAACGGCTCATAAAATTTTTAATATATTTTCCAGGAAAAATCAGCAACACTTTTTTTGGCCAATTTGGAGAAGATGGGATTACTCAGGAACGGCTCGTAGGTTTTTAGTGTATTTTCCAGGAAAAATCAACAACGCTTTTTTTGGCCAATTTGGAGAAGCTGTGATTACTCGGGAACGGCTCGTAAGATTTTTGATGTTTTTTCCAGGAAAAATCAGCAACGCTTTTTTTTTCTAATTTGGAGAAGATGGGATTACTCGGGAACGGCTCATAAAATTTTTAATATATTTTCCAGGAAAAATCAGCAACGCTTTTTTTTCTAATTTGGAGAAGATGGGATTACTCAGGAACGGCTCGTAGGTTTTTTAGTGTATTTTCCAGGAAAAATCAACAACGCTTTTTTTGGCCAATTTGGAGAAGATGTGATTACTCGGGAACGGCTCGTAGGATTTTTAGTGTATTTTCCAGGAAAAATCAGCAACGTTTTTTTTTGGCCAATTTGGAGAAGCTGTGATTACTCGGGAACGGCTCGTAAGATTTTTGATGTTTTTTCCAGGAAAAATCAGCAACGCTTTTTTTTTTCTAATTTGAGAAGATGGGATTACTCGGGAACGGCTCATAAAATTTTTAATATATTTTCCAGGAAAAATCAGCAACGCTTTTTTTTCTAATTTGGAGAAGATGGATTACTCAGGAACGGCTCGTAGGTTTTTTAGTGTATTTTCCAGGAAAAATCAACAACGCTTTTTTTGGCCAATTTGGAGAAGCTGTGATTACTCGGGAACGGCTCGTAAGATTTTTTGATGTTTTTTCCAGGAAAAATCAGCAACGCTTTTTTTTCTAATTTGGAGAAGATGGGATTACTCGGGAACGGCTCGTAGGTTTTTTAGTGTATTTTCCAGGAAAAATCAGCAACGCTTTTTTTGGCCAATTTGGAGAAGGTGTGATTACTCGGGAACGGCTCATAAGATTTTTGATGTTTTTTTCCAGGAAAAATCAGCAACGCTTTTTTTGGCCAATTTGGAGATGGTGTGATTACTCGGGAACGGCTCGTAAGATTTTTAGTGTATTTTCCAGGAAAAATCAGCAACGCTTTTTTTGGCCAATTTGGAGAAGGTGTGATTACTCGGGAACGGCTCGTAGGTTTTTTAGTGTATTTTCCAGGAAAATCAGCAACGCTTTATTTTTGCTAATTTAGAGAAGGTGTGATTACTCGGGAACGGCTCGTAGGTTTTTTAGTGTATTTGCCAGGAAAAATCAGCAACGCTTTTTTTTTTTTCTAATTTGGAGAAGGTGTGATTACTCGGGAACGGCTCGTAGGTTTTTTAGTGTATTTTTCAGGAAAAATCAGCAACGCTTTTTTTTGCCATTTGGAGAAGGTGTGATTACTCGGAACGGCTCGTAGGATTTTTGATGTTTTTTCCAGGAAAAATCAACAACGCTTTTTTTGGCCAATTTGGAGAAGGTGTGATTACTCGGGAACGGCTCGTAGGTTTTTTAGTGTATTTTCCAGGAAAAATCAGCAACGCTTTTTTTTGCCAATTTGGAGAAGGTGTGATTACTCGGGAACGGCTCGTAGGTTTTTTAGTGTAATTTCCAGGAAAAATCAGCAACGCTTTTTTTTGCCAATTTGGAGAAGATGGGATTACTCGGAAACGGCTCGTAAGATTTTTGATGTTTTTTCCAGGAAAAATCAGCAACGCTTTTTTTTGGCCAATTTGGAGAAGGTGTGATTACTCGGGAACGGCTCGTAAGATTTTTAGTGTATTTTCCAGGAAAAATCAGCAACGCTTTTTTTGGCCAATTTGGAGAAGGTGTGATTACTCGGGAACGGCTCGTATGATTTTTGATGTTTTTTCCAGGAAAAATCAACAACGCTTTTTTTGGCCAATTTGGAGAAGGTGTGATTACTCGGGAACGGCTCGTAGGTTTTTTAATATATTTTCCAGGAAAAATCAGCAACGCTTTTTTTTTGCTAATTTGGAGAAGGTGTGATTACTCGGGAACGGCTCATAAAATTTTTAATATATTTTCCAGGAAAAATCAGCAACGCTTTTTTTGGCCAATTTGGAGAAGGTGTGATTACTCGGGAACGGCTCGTAAGATTTTTAGTGTATTTTCCAGGAAAAATCAGCAACGCTTTTTTTGGCCAATTTGGAGAAGGTGTGATTACTCGGGAACGGCTCGTAGGATTTTAAGTGTATTTTCCAGGAAAAATCAGCAACGCTTTTTTTGGCCAATTTGGAGAAGGTGTGATTACTCGGGAACGGCTCGTAGGATTTTTAGTGTAATTTCCAGGAAAAATCAGCAACACTTTTTTTGGCCAATTTGGAGAAGATGGGATTACTCGGGAACGGCTCGTAGGATTTTTAGTGTATTTTCCAGGAAAAATCAGCAACGCTTTTTTTTCTAATTTGGAGAAGGTGTGATTACTCGGGAACGGCTCGTAGGATTTTAAGTGTAATTTCCAGGAAAAATCAGCAACGCTTTTTTTGGCCAATTTGGAGAAGGTGTGATTACTCGGGAACGGCTCGTAGGTTTTTTAGTGTATTTTCCAGGAAAAATCAGCAACGCTTTTTTTTGCCAATTTGGAGAAGGTGTGATTACTCGGGAACTGCTCGTAGGATTTTTAGTGTATTTTCCAGGAAAAATCAGCAACGCTTTTTTTTCTAATTTGGAGAAGGTGTGATTACTCGGGAACGGCTCGTAGGATTTTAAGTGTAATTTCCAGGAAAAATCAGCAACGCTTTTTTTGGCCAATTTGGAGAAGGTGTGATTACTCGGGAACGGCTCGTAAGATTTTTGATGTTTTTTCCAGGAAAAATCAACAACGTTTTTTTTGGCCAATTTGGAGAAGGTGTGATTACTCGGGAACGGCTCGTAGGATTTTTAGTGTATTTTCCAGGAAAAATCAGCAACGCTTTTTTTTCTAATTTGGAGAAGGTGTGATTACTCGGGAACTGCTCGTAGGATTTTTAGTGTATTTTTCAGGAAAAATCAGCAACGCTTTTTTTTGCCAATTTGGAGAAGGTGTGATTACTCGGGAACGGCTCGTAGGATTTTTGATGTTTTTTCCAGGAAAAATCAACAACGCTTTTTTTGGCCAATTTGGAGAAGATGGGATTACTCGGGAACGGCTCGTAGGATTTTTAGTGTATTTTCCAGGAAAAATCAACAACGCTTTTTTTGGCTAATTTTGAGAAGATGGGATTACTCGGGAACGGCTCGTAAGATTTTTGATGTTTTTTCCAGGAAAAATCAGCAACGCTTTTTTTGGCCAATTCGGAGAAGGTGTGATTACTCGGGAACGGCTCGTAAGATTTTTAGTGTATTTTCCAGGAAAAATCAGCAACGCTTTTTTTGGCCAATTTGGAGAAGGTGTGATTACTCGGGAACGGCTCGTAGGTTTTTTAGTGTATTTTCCAGGAAAAATCAGCAACGTTTTTTTTTGGCCAATTTGGAGAAGATGGGATTACTCGGGAACGGCTCGTAGGTTTTTTAGTGTATTTTCCAGGAAAAATCAGCAAGGTTTTTTTTGGCCAATTTGGAGAAGATGTGATTACTCGGGAACGGCTCGTAGGATTTTTAGTGTATTTTCCAGGAAAAATCAGCAACGTTTTTTTTTGGCCAATTTGGAGAAGATGGGATTACTCGGGAACGGCTCGTAAGATTTTTAGTGTATTTTCCAGGAAAAATCAGCAACGCTTTTTTTGGCCAATTTGGATAAGGTGTGATTACTCGGGAACGGCTCGTAGGTTTTTTAGTGTATTTTCCAGGAAAAATCAGCAAGGTTTTTTTTGGCCAATTTGGAGAAGATGTGATTACTCGGGAACGGCTCGTAGGATTTTTAGTGTATTTTCCAGGAAAAATCAGCAACGTTTTTTTTTTGGCCAATTTGGAGAAGATGGGATTACTCGGGAACGGCTCGTAAGATTTTTAGTGTATTTTCCAGGAAAAATCAGCAAGGTTTTTTTTTGGCCAATTTGGAGAAGGTGTGATTACTCGGGAACGGCTCGTAGGATTTTTAGTGTATTTTCCAGGAAAAATCAGCAACGCTTTTTTTGGCCAATTTGGAGAAGGTGTGATTACTCGGGAACGTCTCGTAGGTTTTTTAGTGTATTTTCCAGGAAAAATCAGCAACGCTTTTTTTTGGCCAATTTGGAGAAGGTGTGATTACTCGGAAACGGCTCGTAAGATTTTTGATGTTTTTTCCAGGAAAAATCAGCAACATTTTTTTTGGCCAATTTGGAGAAGGTGTGATTACTCGGGAACGGCTCGTAAGATTTTTAGTGTATTTTCCAGGAAAAATCAGCAAGGTTTTTTTTTGGCCAATTTGGAGAAGGTGTGATTACTCGGGAACGGCTCGTAGGATTTTTAGTGTATTTTCCAGGAAAAATCAGCAACGCTTTTTTTGGCCAATTTGGAGAAGGTGTGATTACTCGGGAACGGCTCGTAGGTTTTTTAGTGTATTTTCCAGGAAAAATCAGCAACGTTTTTTTTTGGCCAATTTGGAGAAGATGGGATTACTCGGGAACGGCTCGTAGGTTTTTTAGTGTATTTTCCAGGAAAAATCAGCAAGGTTTTTTTTGGCCAATTTGGAGAAGATGTGATTACTCGGGAACGGCTCGTAGGATTTTTAGTGTATTTTCCAGGAAAAATCAGCAACGTTTTTTTTTTGGCCAATTTGGAGAAGATGGGATTACTCGGGAACGGCTCGTAAGATTTTTAGTGTATTTTCCAGGAAAAATCAGCAACGCTTTTTTTGGCCAATTTGGATAAGGTGTGATTACTCGGGAACGGCTCGTAGGATTTTTAGTGTATTTTCCAGGAAAAATCAGCAACGCTTTTTTTGGCCAATTTGGAGAAGGTGTGATTACTCGGGAACGGCTCGTAAGATTTTTAGTGTATTTTCCAGGAAAAATCAGCAACGCTTTTTTTTGGCCAATTTGGAGAAGATGGGATTACTCGGGAACGGCTCATAAAATTTTTAATATATTTTCCAGGAAAAATCAGCAACACTTTTTTTTCTAATTTGGAGAAGATGGGATTACTCGGGAACGGCTCGTAGGATTTTTAGTGTATTTTCCAGGAAAAATCAGCAACGCTTTTTTTTGGCCAATTTGGAGAAGATGGGATTACTCGGGAACGGCTCATAAAATTTTTAATATATTTTCCAGGAAAAATCAGCAACACTTTTTTTTCTAATTTGGAGAAGATGGGATTACTCGGGAACGGCTCGTAGGATTTTTAGTGTATTTTCCAGGAAAAATCAGCAACGCTTTTTTTTGGCCAATTTGGAGAAGGTGTGATTACTCGGGAACGGCTCGTAGGTTTTTTAGTGTATTTTCCAGGAAAAATCAGCAACGCTTTTTTTTCTAATTTGGAGAAGATGGGATAACTCGGGAACGGCTCGTAGGATTTTTAGTGTATTTTCCAGGAAAAATCAGCAACACTTTTTTTTTTGGCCAATTTGGAGAAGATGGGATTACTCGGGAACGGCTCGTAGGATTTTTAGTGTAATTTCCAGGAAAAATCAGCAACGCTTTTTTTTCTAATTTGGAGAAGATGGGATTACTCAGGAACGGCTCGTAGGTTTTTTAGTGTATTTTCCAGGAAAAATCAACAACGCTTTTTTTGGCCAATTTGGAGAAGCTGTGATTACTCGGGAACGGCTCGTAAGATTTTTGATGTTTTTTCCAGGAAAAATCAGCAACGCTTTTTTTTTTCTAATTTGGAGAAGATGGGATTACTCGGGAACGGCTCATAAAATTTTTAATATATTTTCCAGGAAAAATCAGCAACACTTTTTTTGGCCAATTTGGAGAAGGTGTGATTACTCGGGAACGGCTCGTAGGATTTTTGATGTTTTTTCCAGGAAAAATCAGCAACGCTTTTTTTTGGCCAATTTGGAGAAGATGGGATTACTCGGGAACGGCTCGTAGGTTTTTAGTGTATTTTCCAGGAAAAATCAGCAACGCTTTTTTTGGCCAATTTGGAGAAGGTGTGATTACTCGGGAACGGCTCATAAGATTTTTGATGTTTTTTCCAGGAAAAATCAGTAACGCTTTTTTTGGCCAATTTGGAGATGGTGTGATTACTCGGGAACGGCTCGTAAGATTTTTAGTGTATTTTCCAGGAAAAATCAGCAACGCTTTTTTTGGCCAATTTGGAGAAGGTGTGATTACTCGGGAACGGCTCGTAGGTTTTTTAGTGTATTTTCCAGGAAAAATCAGCAACGCTTTTTTTTGCTAATTTGGAGAAGGTGTGATTACTCGGGAACGGCTCGTAGGTTTTTTAGTGTATTTGCCAGGAAAAATCAGCAACGCTTTTTTTTTCTAATTTGGAGAAGGTGTGATTACTCGGGAACGGCTCGTAGGTTTTTTAGTGTATTTTTCAGGAAAAATCAGCAACGCTTTTTTTTTGCCAATTTGGAGAAGGTGTGATTACTCGGGAACGGCTCGTAGGATTTTTGATGTTTTTTCCAGGAAAAATCAACAACGCTTTTTTTGGCCAATTTGGAGAAGGTGTGATTACTCGGGAACGGCTCGTAGGTTTTTTAGTGTATTTTCCAGGAAAAATCAGCAACGCTTTTTTTTGCCAATTTGGAGAAGGTGTGATTACTCGGGAACGGCTCGTAGGTTTTTTAGTGTAATTTCCAGGAAAAATCAGCAACGCTTTTTTTGGCCAATTTGGAGAAGGTGTGATTACTCGGGAACGGCTCGTAAGATTTTTGATGTTTTTTCCAGGAAAAATCAACAACGCTTTTTTTGGCCAATTTGGAGAAGGTGTGATTACTCGGGAACGGCTCGTAGGTTTTTTAATATATTTTCCAGGAAAAATCAGCAACGCTTTTTTTTTGCTAATTTGGAGAAGGTGTGATTACTCGGGAACGGCTCATAAAATTTTTAATATATTTTCCAGGAAAAATCAGCAACGCTTTTTTTGGCCAATTTGGAGAAGGTGTGATTACTCGGGAACGGCTCGTAAGATTTTTAGTGTATTTTCCAGGAAAAATCAGCAACGCTTTTTTTGGCCAATTTGGAGAAGGTGTGATTACTCGGGAACGGCTCGTAGGATTTTAAGTGTATTTTCCAGGAAAAATCAGCAACGCTTTTTTTGGCCAATTTGGAGAAGGTGTGATTACTCGGGAACGGCTCGTAGGATTTTTAGTGTAATTTCCAGGAAAAATCAGCAACACTTTTTTTGGCCAATTTGGAGAAGATGGGATTACTCGGGAACGGCTCGTAGGATTTTTAGTGTATTTTCCAGGAAAAATCAGCAACGCTTTTTTTTCTAATTTGGAGAAGGTGTGATTACTCGGGAACGGCTCGTAGGATTTTAAGTGTAATTTCCAGGAAAAATCAGCAACGCTTTTTTGGCCAATTTGGAGAAGGTGTGATTACTCGGGAACGGCTCGTAGGTTTTTTAGTGTATTTTCCAGGAAAAATCAGCAACGCTTTTTTTTTGCCAATTTGGAGAAGGTGTGATTACTCGGGAACTGCTCGTAGGATTTTTAGTGTATTTTCCAGGAAAAATCAGCAACGCTTTTTTTTCTAATTTTAAGAAGGTGTGATTACTCGGGAACGGCTCGTAGGATTTTAAGTGTAATTTCCAGGAAAAATCAGCAACGCTTTTTTTGGCCAATTTGGAGAAGGTGTGATTACTCGGGAACGGCTCGTAAGATATTTGATGTTTTTTCCAGGAAAAATCAACAACGCTTTTTTTGGCCAATTTGGAGAAGGTGTGATTACTCGGGAACGGCTCGTAGGATTTTTAGTGTATTTTCCAGGAAAAATCAGCAACGCTTTTTTTTCTAATTTGGAGAAGGTGTGATTACTCGGGAACTGCTCGTAGGATTTTTAGTGTATTTTTCAGGAAAAATCAGCAACGCTTTTTTTTGCCAATTTGGAGAAGGTGTGATTACTCGGGAACGGCTCGTAGGATTTTTGATGTTTTTTCCAGGAAAAATCAACAACGCTTTTTTTGGCCAATTTGGAGAAGATGGGATTACTCGGAAACGGCTCGTAGGATTTTTAGTGTATTTTCCAGGAAAAATCAACAACGTTTTTTTTTGGCTAATTTGGAGAAGATGGGATTACTCGGGAACGGCTCGTAAGATTTTTGATGTTTTTTCCAGGAAAAATCAGCAACGCTTTTTTTGGCCAATTCGGAGAAGGTGTGATTACTCGGGAACGGCTCGTAAGATTTTTAGTGTATTTTCCAGGAAAAATCAGCAACGCTTTTTTTGGCCAATTTGGAGAAGGTGTGATTACTCGGGAACGGCTCGTAGGTTTTTTAGTGTATTTTCCAGGAAAAATCAGCAAGGTTTTTTTTTGGCCAATTTGGAGAAGGTGTGATTACTCGGGAACGGCTCGTAGGATTTTTAGTGTATTTTCCAGGAAAAATCAGCAAGGTTTTTTTTTGGCCAATTTGGAGAAGGTGTGATTACTCGGGAACGGCTCGTAGGATTTTTAGTGTATTTTCCAGGAAAAATCAGCAACGCTTTTTTTGGCCAATTTGGAGAAGGTGTGATTACTCGGGAACGGCTCGTAGGTTTTTTAGTGTATTTTCCAGGAAAAATCAGCAACGCTTTTTTTTGGCCAATTTGGAGAAGGTGTGATTACTCGGAAACGGCTCGTAAGATTTTTGATGTTTTTTCCAGGAAAAATCAGCAACACTTTTTTTGGCCAATTTGGAGAAGGTGTGATTACTCGGGAACGGCTCGTAAGATTTTTAGTGTTTTTTCCAGGAAAAATCAGCAACGCTTTTTTTTTGCCAATTTGGAGAAGGTGTGATTACTCGGGAACTGCTCGTAGGATTTTTAGTGTATTTTCCAGGAAAAATCAGCAACGCTTTTTTTTTCTAATTTGGAGAAGGTGTGATTACTCGGGAACGGCTCGTAGGATTTAAAGTGTAATTTCCAGGAAAAATCAGCAACGCTTTTTTTTTGCCAATTTGGAGAAGGTGTGATTACTCGGGAACGGCTCGTAGGATTTTTAGTGTATTTTCCAGGAAAAATCAGCATTGCTTTTTTTGGCCAATTTGGAGAAGGTGTGATTACTCGGGAACGGCTCGTAAGATTTTTGATGTTTTTTCCAGGAAAAATCAGCAACGCTTTTTTTTGGCCAATTTGGAGAAGGTGTGATTACTCGGAAACGGCTCGTAAGATTTTTAGTGTATTTTCCAGGAAAAATCAGCAACGCTTTTTTTGGCCAATTTGGAGAAGATGGGATTACTCGGGAACTGCTCGTAGGATTTTTAGTGTATTTTCCAGGAAAAATCAGCAACGCTTTTTTTGGCCAATTTGGAGAAGGTGTGATTACTCGGGAACGGCTCGTAGGATTTTTGATGTTTTTTCCAGGAAAAATCAGCAACGCTTTTTTTGGCCAATTTGGAGAAGGTGTGATTACTCGGGAACGGCTCGTAAGATTTTTGATGTTTTTTCCAGGAAAAATCAGCAACGCTTTTTTTGGCCAATTTGGAGAAGCTGTGATTACTCGGGAACGGCTCGTAGGATTTTTAGTGTATTTTCCAGGAAAAATCAACAACGCTTTTTTTGGCCAATTTGGAGAAGGTGTGATTACTCGGGAACGGCTCATAAAATTTTTAGTGTATTTTCCAGGAAAAATCAGCAACGCTTTTTTTTGGCCAATTTGGAGAAGGTGTGATTACTCGGGAACGGCTCGTAAGATTTTTGATGTTTTTTCCAGGAAAAATCAGCAACGCTTTTTTTGGCCAATTTGGAGAAGGTGTGATTACTCGGGAACGGCTCGTAGGATTTTTAGTGTATTTTCCAGGAAAAATCAACAACGCTTTTTTTGGCCAATTTGGAGATGGTGTGATTACTCGGGAACGGCTCGTAAGATTTTTAGTGTATTTTCCAGGAAAAATCAGCAACGCTTTTTTTTCTAATTTGGAGAAGGTGTGATTACTCGGGAACGGCTCGTAGGTTTTTTAGTGTATTTTCCAGGAAAAATCAGCAACGCTTTTTGTTCTAATTTAGAGAAGGTGTGATTACTCGGGAACGGCTCGTAGGATTTTTAGTGTATTTTCCAGGAAAAATCAGCAACGCTTTTTTTGGCCAATTTGGAGAAGGTGTGATTACTCGGGAACGGCTCATAAAATTTTTAATATATTTTCCAGGAAAAATCAGCAACACTTTTTTTGGCCAATTTGGAGAAGATGGGATTACTCGGGAACGGCTCGTAGGTTTTTTAGTGTATTTTCCAGGAAAAATCAGCAACGCTTTTTTTGGCCAATTTGGAGAAGGTGTGATTACTCGGGAACGGCTCGTAAGATTTTTGATGTTTTTTCCAGGAAAAATCAACAACGCTTTTTTTGGCCAATTTGGAGAAGGTGTGATTACTCGGGAACGGCTCGTAAGATTTTTGATGTTTTTTCCAGGAAAAATCAGCAACGCTTTTTTTTGGCCAATTTGGAGAAGGTGTGATTACTCGGGAACGGCTCATAAGATTTTTAGTGTATTTTCCAGGAAAAATCAGCAACGCTTTTTTTGGCCAATTTGGAGAAGATGGGATTACTCGGGAACGGCTCGTAGGATTTTTAGTGTAATTTCCAGGAAAAATCAGCAACGCTTTTTTTTGCCAATTTGGAGAAGGTGTGATTACTCGGGAACGGCTCGTAAGATTTTTAGTGTTTTTTCCAGGAAAAATCAGCAACGCTTTTTTTTGGCCAATTTGGAGAAGGTGTGATTACTCGGGAACGGCTCGTAAGATTTTTAGTGTATTTTCCAGGAAAAATCAGCAACGCTTTTTTTGGCCAATTTGGAGAAGGTGTGATTACTCGGGAACGGCTCGTAGGATTTTTAGTGTATTTTCCAGGAAAAATCAGCAACGCTTTTTTTGGCCAATTTGGAGAAGGTGTGATTACTCGGGAACGGCTCGTAAGATTTTTAGTGTATTTTCCAGGAAAAATCAGCAACGCTTTTTTTTGGCCAATTTGGAGAAGATAAGATTACTCGGGAACGGCTCGTAAGATTTTTGATGTTTTTTCCAGGAAAAATCAACAACGCTTTTTTTGGCCAATTTGGAGAAGGTGTGATTACTCGGGAACGGCTCGTGAGATTTTTAGTGTATTTTCCGGAAAAATCAGCAACGCTTTTTTTTGGCCAATTTGGAGAAGGTGTGATTACTCGGGAACGGCTCGTAAGATTTTTAGTGTATTTTCCAGGAAAAATCAGCAACGCTTTTTTTGGCCAATTTGGAGAAGATGGGATTACTCGGGAACTGCTCGTAGGATTTTTAGTGTATTTTCCAGGAAAAATCAGCAACGCTTTTTTTGGCCAATTTGGAGAAGGTGTGATTACTCGGGAACGGCTCGTAAGATTTTTAGTGTATTTTCCAGGAAAAATCAGCAACGCTTTTTTTGGCCAATTTGGAGAAGGTGTGATTACTCGGGAACGGCTCGTAGGATTTTTAGTGTATTTTCCAGGAAAAATCAGCAACGCTTTTTTTGGCCAATTTGGAGAAGGTGTGATTACTCGGGAACGGCTCGTAAGATTTTTAGTGTATTTTCCAGGAAAAATCAGCAACGCTTTTTTTTGGCCAATTTGGAGAAGATGGGATTACTCGGGAACGGCTCGTAAGATTTTTGATGTTTTTTCCAGGAAAAATCAACAACGCTTTTTTTGGCCAATTTGGAGAAGGTGTGATTACTCGGGAACGGCTCGTAAGATTTTTAGTGTATTTTCCAGGAAAAATCAGCAACGCTTTTTTTTGGCCAATTTGGAGAAGGTGTGATTACTCGGGAACGGCTCGTAAGATTTTTAGTGTATTTTCCAGGAAAAATCAGCAACGCTTTTTTTGGCCAATTTGGAGAAGATGGGATTACTCGGGAACTGCTCGTAGGATTTTTAGTGTATTTTCCAGGAAAAATCAGCAACACTTTTTTTGGCCAATTTGGAGAAGGTGTGATTACTCGGGAACGGCTCGTAAGATTTTTGATGTTTTTTCCAGGAAAAATCAGCAACGCTTTTTTTGGCCAATTTGGAGAAGATGGGATTACTCGGGAACGGCTCGTAGGTTTTTTAGTGTATTTTTCAGGAAAAATCAGCAACGCTTTTTTTTGGCCAATTTGGAGAAGGTGTGATTACTCGGGAACGGCTCGTAGGATTTTAAGTGTAATTTCCAGGAAAAATCAGCAACGCTTTTTTTTTGCCAATTTGGAGAAGGTGTGATTACTCGGGAACGGCTCGTAGGATTTTTAGTGTATTTTCCAGGAAAAATCAGCAACGCTTTTTTTGGCCAATTTGGAGAAGGTGTGATTACTCGGGAACGGCTCGTAAGATTTTTGATGTTTTTTCCAGGAAAAATCAGCAACGCTTTTTTTTGGCCAATTTGGAGAAGGTGTGATTACTCGGAAACGGCTCGTAAGATTTTTAGTGTATTTTCCAGGAAAAATCAGCAACGCTTTTTTTGGCCAATTTGGAGAAGATGGGATTACTCGGGAACTGCTCGTAGGATTTTTAGTGTATTTTCCAGGAAAAATCAGCAACGCTTTTTTTGGCCAATTTGGAGAAGGTGTGATTACTCGGGAACGGCTCGTAGGATTTTTGATGTTTTTTCCAGGAAAAATCAGCAACGCTTTTTTTTGGCCAATTTGGAGAAGGTGTGATTACTCGGGAACGGCTCGTAAGATTTTTGATGTTTTTTCCAGGAAAAATCAGCAACGCTTTTTTTGGCCAATTTGGAGAAGCTGTGATTACTCGGGAACGGCTCGTAGGATTTTTAGTGTATTTTCCAGGAAAAATCAACAACGCTTTTTTTGGCCAATTTGGAGAAGGTGTGATTACTCGGGAACGGCTCATAAAATTTTTAGTGTATTTTCCAGGAAAAATCAGCAACGCTTTTTTTTCTAATTTGGAGAAGGTGTGATTACTCGGGAACGGCTCGTAGGATTTTAAGTGTAATTTCCAGGAAAAATCAGCAACGCTTTTTTTGGCCAATTTGGAGAAGGTGTGATTACTCGGGAACGGCTCGTAAGATTTTTGATGTTTTTTCCAGGAAAAATCAACAACGCTTTTTTTGGCCAATTTGGAGAAGGTGTGATTACTCGGGAACGGCTCGTAGGATTTTTAGTGTATTTTCCAGGAAAAATCAGCAACGCTTTTTTTTCTAATTTGGAGAAGGTGTGATTACTCGGGAACTGCTCGTAGGATTTTTAGTGTATTTTTCAGGAAAAATCAGCAACGCTTTTTTTTGCCAATTTGGAGAAGGTGTGATTACTCGGGAACGGCTCGTAGGATTTTTGATGTTTTTTCCAGGAAAAATCAACAACGCTTTTTTTGGCCAATTTGGAGAAGATGGGATTACTCGGGAACGGCTCGTAGGATTTTTAGTGTATTTTCCAGGAAAAATCAACAACGCTTTTTTTGGCTAATTTGGAGAAGATGGGATTACTCGGGAACGGCTCGTAAGATTTTTGATGTTTTTTCCAGGAAAAATCAGCAACGCTTTTTTTGGCCAATTCGGAGAAGGTGTGATTACTCGGGAACGGCTCGTAAGATTTTTAGTGTATTTTCCAGGAAAAATCAGCAACGCTTTTTTTGGCCAATTTGGAGAAGGTGTGATTACTCGGGAACGGCTCGTAAGATTTTTAGTGTATTTTCCAGGAAAAATCAGCAACGCTTTTTTTGGCCAATTTGGAGAAGGTGTGATTACTCGGGAACGGCTCGTAGGTTTTTTAGTGTATTTTCCAGGAAAAATCAGCAACGTTTTTTTTTGGCCAATTTGGAGAAGATGGGATTACTCGGGAACGGCTCGTAGGTTTTTTAGTGTATTTTCCAGGAAAAATCAGCAACGCTTTTTTTTTCTAATTTGGAGAAGATGGGATTACTCGGGAACGGCTCATAAAATTTTTAATATATTTTCCAGGAAAAATCAACAACGCTTTTTTTGGCCAATTTGGAGAAGATGGGATTACTCGGGAACGGCTCGTAGGATTTTTAGTGTATTTTCCAGGAAAAATCAACAACGCTTTTTTTGGCTAATTTGGAGAAGATGGGATTACTCGGGAACGGCTCGTAAGATTTTTGATGTTTTTTCCAGGAAAAATCAGCAACGCTTTTTTTGGCCAATTCGGAGAAGGTGTGATTACTCGGGAACGGCTCGTAAGATTTTTAGTGTATTTTCCAGGAAAAATCAGCAACGCTTTTTTTGGCCAATTTGGAGAAGGTGTGATTACTCGGGAACGGCTCGTAAGATTTTTAGTGTATTTTCCAGGAAAAATCAGCAACGCTTTTTTTGGCCAATTTGGAGAAGGTGTGATTACTCGGGAACGGCTCGTAAGATTTTTGATGTTTTTTCCAGGAAAAATCAGCAACGCTTTTTTTGGCCAATTCGGAGAAGGTGTGATTACTCGGGAACGGCTCGTAAGATTTTTGATGTTTTTTCCAGGAAAAATCAGCAACGCTTTTTTTTTCTAATTTGGAGAAGATGGGATTACTCGGGAACGGCTCATAAAATTTTTAATATATTTTCCAGGAAAAATCAGCAACACTTTTTTTGGCCAATTTGGAGAAGATGGGATTACTCAGGAACGGCTCGTAGGTTTTTTAGTGTATTTTCCAGGAAAAATCAACAACGCTTTTTTTGGCCAATTTGGAGAAGCTGTGATTACTCGGGAACGGCTCGTAAGATTTTTGATGTTTTTTCCAGGAAAAATCAGCAACGCTTTTTTTTCTAATTTGGAGAAGATGGGATTACTCGGGAACGGCTCATAAAATTTTTAATATATTTTCCAGGAAAAATCAGCAACGCTTTTTTTTCTAATTTGGAGAAGATGGGATTACTCAGGAACGGCTCGTAGGTTTTTTAGTGTATTTTCCAGGAAAAATCAACAACGCTTTTTTTGGCCAATTTGGAGAAGATGTGATTACTCGGGAACGGCTCGTAGGATTTTTAGTGTATTTTCCAGGAAAAATCAGCAACGTTTTTTTTTGGCCAATTTGGAGAAGCTGTGATTACTCGGGAACGGCTCGTAAGATTTTTGATGTTTTTTCCAGGAAAAATCAGCAACGCTTTTTTTTTCTAATTTGGAGAAGATGGGATTACTCGGGAACGGCTCATAAAATTTTTAATATATTTTCCAGGAAAAATCAGCAACGTTTTTTTTTCTAATTTGGAGAAGATGGGATTACTCAGGAACGGCTCGTAGGTTTTTTAGTGTATTTTCCAGGAAAAATCAACAACGCTTTTTTTGGCCAATTTGGAGAAGCTGTGATTACTCGGGAACGGCTCGTAAGATTTTTGATGTTTTTTCCAGGAAAAATCAGCAACGCTTTTTTTTTCTAATTTGGAGAAGATGGGATTACTCGGGAACGGCTCATAAAATTTTTAATATATTTTCCAGGAAAAATCAGCAACACTTTTTTTGGCCAATTTGGAGAAGGTGTGATTACTCGGGAACGGCTCGTAGGATTTTTGATGTTTTTTCCAGGAAAAATCAGCAACGCTTTTTTTTGGCCAATTTGGAGAAGATGGGATTACTCGGGAACGGCTCGTAGGTTTTTTAGTGTATTTTCCAGGAAAAATCAGCAACGCTTTTTTTGGCCAATTTGGAGAAGGTGTGATTACTCGGGAACGGCTCATAAGATTTTTGATGTTTTTTCCAGGAAAAATCAGCAACGCTTTTTTTGGCCAATTTGGAGATGGTGTGATTACTCGGGAACGGCTCGTAAGATTTTTAGTGTATTTTCCAGGAAAAATCAGCAACGCTTTTTTTGGCCAATTTGGAGAAGGTGTGATTACTCGGGAACGGCTCGTAGGTTTTTTAGTGTATTTTCCAGGAAAAATCAGCAACGCTTTTTTTTGCTAATTTGGAGAAGGTGTGATTACTCGGGAACGGCTCGTAGGTTTTTTAGTGTATTTGCCAGGAAAAATCAGCAACGCTTTTTTTTTCTAATTTGGAGAAGGTGTGATTACTCGGGAACGGCTCGTAGGTTTTTTAGTGTATTTTTCAGGAAAAATCAGCAACGCTTTTTTTGCCAATTTGGAGAAGGTGTGATTACTCGGGAACGGCTCGTAGGATTTTTGATGTTTTTTCCAGGAAAAATCAACAACGCTTTTTTTGGCCAATTTGGAGAAGGTGTGATTACTCGGGAACGGCTCGTAGGTTTTTTAGTGTATTTTCCAGGAAAAATCAGCAACGCTTTTTTTTGCCAATTTGGAGAAGGTGTGATTACTCGGGAACGGCTCGTAGGTTTTTTAGTGTAATTTCCAGGAAAAATCAGCAACGCTTTTTTTTTGCCAATTTGGAGAAGATGGGATTACTCGGAAACGGCTCGTAAGATTTTTGATGTTTTTTCCAGGAAAAATCAGCAACGCTTTTTTTTGGCCAATTTGGAGAAGGTGTGATTACTCGGGAACGGCTCGTAAGATTTTTAGTGTATTTTCCAGGAAAAATCAGCAACGCTTTTTTTGGCCAATTTGGAGAAGGTGTGATTACTCGGGAACGGCTCGTAAGATTTTTGATGTTTTTTCCAGGAAAAATCAACAACGCTTTTTTTGGCCAATTTGGAGAAGGTGTGATTACTCGGGAACGGCTCGTAGGTTTTTTAATATATTTTCCAGGAAAAATCAGCAACGCTTTTTTTTTGCTAATTTGGAGAAGGTGTGATTACTCGGGAACGGCTCATAAAATTTTTAATATATTTTCCAGGAAAAATCAGCAACGCTTTTTTTGGCCAATTTGGAGAAGGTGTGATTACTCGGGAACGGCTCGTAAGATTTTTAGTGTATTTTCCAGGAAAAATCAGCAACGCTTTTTTTGGCCAATTTGGAGAAGGTGTGATTACTCGGGAACGGCTCGTAGGATTTTAAGTGTATTTTCCAGGAAAAATCAGCAACGCTTTTTTTGGCCAATTTGGAGAAGGTGTGATTACTCGGGAACGGCTCGTAGGATTTTTAGTGTAATTTCCAGGAAAAATCAGCAACACTTTTTTTGGCCAATTTGGAGAAGATGGGATTACTCGGGAACGGCTCGTAGGATTTTTAGTGTATTTTCCAGGAAAAATCAGCAACGCTTTTTTTTCTAATTTGGAGAAGGTGTGATTACTCGGGAACGGCTCGTAGGATTTTAAGTGTAATTTCCAGGAAAAATCAGCAACGCTTTTTTTGGCCAATTTGGAGAAGGTGTGATTACTCGGGAACGGCTCGTAGGTTTTTTAGTGTATTTTCCAGGAAAAATCAGCAACGCTTTTTTTTTGCCAATTTGGAGAAGGTGTGATTACTCGGGAACTGCTCGTAGGATTTTTAGTGTATTTTCCAGGAAAAATCAGCAACGCTTTTTTTTCTAATTTGGAGAAGGTGTGATTACTCGGGAACGGCTCGTAGGATTTTAAGTGTAATTTCCAGGAAAAATCAGCAACGCTTTTTTTGGCCAATTTGGAGAAGGTGTGATTACTCGGGAACGGCTCGTAAGATTTTTGATGTTTTTTCCAGGAAAAATCAACAACGCTTTTTTTGGCCAATTTGGAGAAGGTGTGATTACTCGGGAACGGCTCGTAGGATTTTTAGTGTATTTTCCAGGAAAAATCAGCAACGCTTTTTTTTCTAATATGGAGAAGGTGTGATTACTCGGGAACTGCTCGTAGGATTTTTAGTGTATTTTTCAGGAAAAATCAGCAACGCTTTTTTTTGCCAATTTGGAGAAGGTGTGATTACTCGGGAACGGCTCGTAGGATTTTTGATGTTTTTTCCAGGAAAAATCAACAACGCTTTTTTTGGCCAATTTGGAGAAGATGGGATTACTCGGGAACGGCTCGTAGGATTTTTAGTGTATTTTCCAGGAAAAATCAACAACGCTTTTTTTGGCTAATTTGGAGAAGATGGGATTACTCGGGAACGGCTCGTAAGATTTTTGATGTTTTTTCCAGGAAAAATCAGCAACGCTTTTTTTGGCCAATTCGGAGAAGGTGTGATTACTCGGGAACGGCTCGTAAGATTTTTAGTGTATTTTCCAGGAAAAATCAGCAACGCTTTTTTTGGCCAATTTGGAGAAGGTGTGATTACTCGGGAACGGCTCGTAAGATTTTTAGTGTATTTTCCAGGAAAAATCAGCAACGCTTTTTTTGGCCAATTTGGAGAAGGTGTGATTACTCGGGAACGGCTCGTAGGTTTTTTAGTGTATTTTCCAGGAAAAATCAGCAACGTTTTTTTTTGGCCAATTTGGAGAAGATGGGATTACTCGGGAACGGCTCGTAGGTTTTTTAGTGTATTTTCCAGGAAAAATCAGCAAGGTTTTTTTTGGCCAATTTGGAGAAGATGTGATTACTCGGGAACGGCTCGTAGGATTTTTAGTGTATTTTCCAGGAAAAATCAGCAACGTTTTTTTTTGGCCAATTTGGAGAAGCTGTGATTACTCGGGAACGGCTCGTAAGATTTTTGATGTTTTTTCCAGGAAAAATCAGCAACGCTTTTTTTTTCTAATTTGGAGAAGATGGGATTACTCGGGAACGGCTCATAAAATTTTTAATATATTTTCCAGGAAAAATCAGCAACACTTTTTTTGGCCAATTTGGAGAAGATGGGATTACTCAGGAACGGCTCGTAGGTTTTTTAGTGTATTTTCCAGGAAAAATCAACAACGCTTTTTTTGGCCAATTTGGAGAAGCTGTGATTACTCGGGAACGGCTCGTAAGATTTTTGATGTTTTTTCCAGGAAAAATCAGCAACGCTTTTTTTTTCTAATTTGGAGAAGATGGGATTACTCGGGAACGGCTCATAAAATTTTTAATATATTTTCCAGGAAAAATCAGCAACGCTTTTTTTTCTAATTTGGAGAAGATGGGATTACTCAGGAACGGCTCGTAGGTTTTTTAGTGTATTTTCCAGGAAAAATCAACAACGCTTTTTTTGGCCAATTTGGAGAAGATGTGATTACTCGGGAACGGCTCGTAGGATTTTTAGTGTATTTTCCAGGAAAAATCAGCAACGTTTTTTTTTGGCCAATTTGGAGAAGCTGTGATTACTCGGGAACGGCTCGTAAGATTTTTGATGTTTTTTCCAGGAAAAATCAGCAACGCTTTTTTTTTCTAATTTGGAGAAGATGGGATTACTCGGGAACGGCTCATAAAATTTTTAATATATTTTCCAGGAAAAATCAGCAACGCTTTTTTTTCTAATTTGGAGAAGATGGGATTACTCAGGAACGGCTCGTAGGTTTTTTAGTGTATTTTCCAGGAAAAATCAACAACGCTTTTTTTGGCCAATTTGGAGAAGCTGTGATTACTCGGGAACGGCTCGTAAGATTTTTGATGTTTTTTCCAGGAAAAATCAGCAACGCTTTTTTTTTTCTAATTTGGAGAAGATGGGATTACTCGGGAACGGCTCATAAAATTTTTAATATATTTTCCAGGAAAAATCAGCAACACTTTTTTTGGCCAATTTGGAGAAGGTGTGATTACTCGGGAACGGCTCGTAAGATTTTTGATGTTTTTTCCAGGAAAAATCAGCAACGCTTTTTTTTGGCCAATTTGGAGAAGATGGGATTACTCGGAAACGGCTCGTAGGTTTTTTAGTGTATTTTCCAGGAAAAATCAGCAACGCTTTTTTTGGCCAATTTGGAGAAGGTGTGATTACTCGGGAACGGCTCATAAGATTTTTGATGTTTTTTCCAGGAAAAATCAGCAACGCTTTTTTTGGCCAATTTGGAGATGGTGTGATTACTCGGGAACGGCTCGTAAGATTTTTAGTGTATTTTCCAGGAAAAATCAGCAACGCTTTTTTTGGCCAATTTGGAGAAGGTGTGATTACTCGGGAACGGCTCGTAGGTTTTTTAGTGTATTTTCCAGGAAAAATCAGCAACGCTTTTTTTTGCTAATTTGGAGAAGGTGTGATTACTCGGGAACGGCTCGTAGGTTTTTTAGTGTATTTGCCAGGAAAAATCAGCAACGCTTTTTTTTTTTCTAATTTGGAGAAGGTGTGATTACTCGGGAACGGCTCGTAGGTTTTTTAGTGTATTTTTCAGGAAAAATCAGCAACGCTTTTTTTTTGCCAATTTGGAGAAGGTGTGATTACTCGGGAACGGCTCGTAGGATTTTTGATGTTTTTTCCAGGAAAAATCAACAACGCTTTTTTTGGCCAATTTGGAGAAGGTGTGATTACTCGGGAACGGCTCGTAGGTTTTTTAGTGTATTTTCCAGGAAAAATCAGCAACGCTTTTTTTTGCCAATTTGGAGAAGGTGTGATTACTCGGGAACGGCTCGTAGGTTTTTTAGTGTAATTTCCAGGAAAAATCAGCAACGCTTTTTTTTGCCAATTTGGAGAAGATGGGATTACTCGGAAACGGCTCGTAAGATTTTTGATGTTTTTTCCAGGAAAAATCAGCAACGCTTTTTTTTGGCCAATTTGGAGAAGGTGTGATTACTCGGGAACGGCTCGTAAGATTTTTAGTGTATTTTCCAGGAAAAATCAGCAACGCTTTTTTTGGCCAATTTGGAGAAGGTGTGATTACTCGGGAACGGCTCGTATGATTTTTGATGTTTTTTCCAGGAAAAATCAACAACGCTTTTTTTGGCCAATTTGGAGAAGGTGTGATTACTCGGGAACGGCTCGTAGGTTTTTTAATATATTTTCCAGGAAAAATCAGCAACGCTTTTTTTTTGCTAATTTGGAGAAGGTGTGATTACTCGGGAACGGCTCATAAAATTTTTAATATATTTTCCAGGAAAAATCAGCAACGCTTTTTTTGGCCAATTTGGAGAAGGTGTGATTACTCGGGAACGGCTCGTAAGATTTTTAGTGTATTTTCCAGGAAAAATCAGCAACGCTTTTTTTGGCCAATTTGGAGAAGGTGTGATTACTCGGGAACGGCTCGTAGGATTTTAAGTGTATTTTCCAGGAAAAATCAGCAACGCTTTTTTTGGCCAATTTGGAGAAGGTGTGATTACTCGGGAACGGCTCGTAGGATTTTTAGTGTAATTTCCAGGAAAAATCAGCAACACTTTTTTTTGGCCAATTTAGAGAAGATGGGATTACTCGGGAACGGCTCGTAGGATTTTAAGTGTATTTTCCAGGAAAAATCAGCAACGCTTTTTTTTCTAATTTGGAGAAGGTGTGATTACTCGGGAACGGCTCGTAGGATTTTAAGTGTAATTTCCAGGAAAAATCAGCAACGCTTTTTTTGGCCAATTTGGAGAAGGTGTGATTACTCGGGAACGGCTCGTAGGTTTTTTAGTGTATTTTCCAGGAA
Organism: Lypha dubia; assembly: GCA_947311025.1. Classification (NCBI taxonomy): domain Eukaryota; kingdom Metazoa; phylum Arthropoda; class Insecta; order Diptera; family Tachinidae; genus Lypha; species Lypha dubia. The sequence goes on from CAMZJU010000040.1 coordinate 198,214, forward strand.
AAATCAGCAACGCTTTTTTTTTGCCAATTTGGAGAAGGTGTGATTACTCGGGAACTGCTCGTAGGATTTTTAGTGTATTTTCCAGGAAAAATCAGCAACGCTTTTTTTTCTAATTTGGAGAAGGTGTGATTACTCGGGAACGGCTCGTAGGATTTTAAGTGTAATTTCCAGGAAAAATCAGCAACGCTTTTTTTGGCCAATTTGGAGAAGGTGTGATTACTCGGGAACGGCTCGTAAGATTTTTGATGTTTTTTCCAGGAAAAATCAACAACGTTTTTTTTGCCCAATTTGGAGAAGGTGTGATTACTCGGGAACGGCTCGTAGGATTTTTAGTGTATTTTCCAGGAAAAATCAGCAACGCTTTTTTTTCTAATTTGGAGAAGGTGTGATTACTCGGGAACTGCTCGTAGGATTTTTAGTGTATTTTTCAGGAAAAATCAGCAACGCTTTTTTTTGCCAATTTGGAGAAGGTGTGATTACTCGGGAACGGCTCGTAGGATTTTTGATGTTTTTTCCAGGAAAAATCAACAACGCTTTTTTTGGCCAATTTGGAGAAGATGGGATTACTCGGGAACGGCTCGTAGGATTTTTAGTGTATTTTCCAGGAAAAATCAACAACGCTTTTTTTGGCTAATTTTGAGAAGATGGGATTACTCGGGAACGGCTCGTAAGATTTTTGATGTTTTTTCCAGGAAAAATCAGCAACGCTTTTTTTGGCCAATTCGGAGAAGGTGTGATTACTCGGGAACGGCTCGTAAGATTTTTAGTGTATTTTCCAGGAAAAATCAGCAACGCTTTTTTTGGCCAATTTGGAGAAGGTGTGATTACTCGGGAACGGCTCGTAGGTTTTTTAGTGTATTTTCCAGGAAAAATCAGCAACGTTTTTTTTTGGCCAATTTGGAGAAGATGGGATTACTCGGGAACGGCTCGTAGGTTTTTTAGTGTATTTTCCAGGAAAAATCAGCAAGGTTTTTTTTGGCCAATTTGGAGAAGATGTGATTACTCGGGAACGGCTCGTAGGATTTTTAGTGTATTTTCCAGGAAAAATCAGCAACGTTTTTTTTTGGCCAATTTGGAGAAGATGGGATTACTCGGGAACGGCTCGTAAGATTTTTAGTGTATTTTCCAGGAAAAATCAGCAACGCTTTTTTTGGCCAATTTGGATAAGGTGTGATTACTCGGGAACGGCTCGTAGGTTTTTTAGTGTATTTTCCAGGAAAAATCAGCAAGGTTTTTTTTGGCCAATTTGGAGAAGATGTGATTACTCGGGAACGGCTCGTAGGATTTTTAGTGTATTTTCCAGGAAAAATCAGCAACGTTTTTTTTTGGCCAATTTGGAGAAGATGGGATTACTCGGGAACGGCTCGTAAGATTTTTAGTGTATTTTCCAGGAAAAATCAGCAAGGTTTTTTTTTGGCCAATTTGGAGAAGGTGTGATTACTCGGGAACGGCTCGTAGGATTTTTAGTGTATTTTCCAGGAAAAATCAGCAACGCTTTTTTTGGCCAATTTGGAGAAGGTGTGATTACTCGGGAACGTCTCGTAGGTTTTTTAGTGTATTTTCCAGGAAAAATCAGCAACGCTTTTTTTTGGCCAATTTGGAGAAGGTGTGATTACTCGGAAACGGCTCGTAAGATTTTTGATGTTTTTTCCAGGAAAAATCAGCAACATTTTTTTTGGCCAATTTGGAGAAGGTGTGATTACTCGGGAACGGCTCGTAAGATTTTTAGTGTATTTTCCAGGAAAAATCAGCAAGGTTTTTTTTTGGCCAATTTGGAGAAGGTGTGATTACTCGGGAACGGCTCGTAGGATTTTTAGTGTATTTTCCAGGAAAAATCAGCAACGCTTTTTTTGGCCAATTTGGAGAAGGTGTGATTACTCGGGAACGGCTCGTAGGTTTTTTAGTGTATTTTCCAGGAAAAATCAGCAACGTTTTTTTTTGGCCAATTTGGAGAAGATGGGATTACTCGGGAACGGCTCGTAGGTTTTTTAGTGTATTTTCCAGGAAAAATCAGCAAGGTTTTTTTTGGCCAATTTGGAGAAGATGTGATTACTCGGGAACGGCTCGTAGGATTTTTAGTGTATTTTCCAGGAAAAATCAGCAACGTTTTTTTTTTGGCCAATTTGGAGAAGATGGGATTACTCGGGAACGGCTCGTAAGATTTTTAGTGTATTTTCCAGGAAAAATCAGCAACGCTTTTTTTGGCCAATTTGGATAAGGTGTGATTACTCGGGAACGGCTCGTAGGATTTTTAGTGTATTTTCCAGGAAAAATCAGCAACGCTTTTTTTGGCCAATTTGGAGAAGGTGTGATTACTCGGGAACGGCTCGTAAGATTTTTAGTGTATTTTCCAGGAAAAATCAGCAACGCTTTTTTTTGGCCAATTTGGAGAAGATGGGATTACTCGGGAACGGCTCATAAAATTTTTAATATATTTTCCAGGAAAAATCAGCAACACTTTTTTTTCTAATTTGGAGAAGATGGGATTACTCGGGAACGGCTCGTAGGATTTTTAGTGTATTTTCCAGGAAAAATCAGCAACGCTTTTTTTTGGCCAATTTGGAGAAGATGGGATTACTCGGGAACGGCTCATAAAATTTTTAATATATTTTCCAGGAAAAATCAGCAACACTTTTTTTTCTAATTTGGAGAAGATGGGATTACTCGGGAACGGCTCGTAGGATTTTTAGTGTATTTTCCAGGAAAAATCAACAACGCTTTTTTTGGCCAATTTGGAGAAGGTGTGATTACTCGGGAACGGCTCGTAGGATTTTAAGTGTATTTTCCAGGAAAAATCAGCAACGCTTTTTTTGGCCAATTTGGAGAAGCTGTGATTACTCGGGAACGGCTCGTAGGATTTTAAGTGTATTTTCCAGGAAAAATCAGCAACGCTTTTTTTGGCCAATTTGGAGAAGGTGTGATTACTCGGGAACGGCTCGTAAGATTTTTAGTGTATTTTCCAGGAAAAATCAGCAACGCTTTTTTTTGGCCAATTTGGAGAAGGTGTGATTACTCGGGAACGGCTCGTAGGTTTTTTAGTGTATTTTCCAGGAAAAATCAGCAACGCTTTTTTTTCTAATTTGGAGAAGATGGGATAACTCGGGAACGGCTCGTAGGATTTTTAGTGTATTTTCCAGGAAAAATCAGCAACACTTTTTTTTTTGCCAATTTGGAGAAGATGGGATTACTCGGGAACGGCTCGTAGGATTTTTAGTGTAATTTCCAGGAAAAATCAGCAACGCTTTTTTTTCTAATTTGGAGAAGATGGGATTACTCAGGAACGGCTCGTAGGTTTTTTAGTGTATTTTCCAGGAAAAATCAACAACGCTTTTTTTGGCCAATTTGGAGAAGCTGTGATTACTCGGGAACGGCTCGTAAGATTTTTGATGTTTTTTCCAGGAAAAATCAGCAACGCTTTTTTTTTCTAATTTGGAGAAGATGGGATTACTCGGGAACGGCTCATAAAATTTTTAATATATTTTCCAGGAAAAATCAGCAACACTTTTTTTGGCCAATTTGGAGAAGGTGTGATTACTCGGGAACGGCTCGTAGGATTTTTGATGTTTTTTCCAGGAAAAATCAGCAACGCTTTTTTTTGGCCAATTTGGAGAAGATGGGATTACTCGGGAACGGCTCGTAGGTTTTTAGTGTATTTTCCAGGAAAAATCAGCAACGCTTTTTTTGGCCAATTTGGAGAAGGTGTGATTACTCGGGAACGGCTCATAAGATTTTTGATGTTTTTTCCAGGAAAAATCAGCAACGCTTTTTTTGGCCAATTTGGAGATGGTGTGATTACTCGGGAACGGCTCGTAAGATTTTTAGTGTATTTTCCAGGAAAAATCAGCAACGCTTTTTTTGGCCAATTTGGAGAAGGTGTGATTACTCGCGAACGGCTCGTAGGTTTTTTAGTGTATTTTCCAGGAAAAATCAGCAACGCTTTTTTTTGCTAATTTGGAGAAGGTGTGATTACTCGGGAACGGCTCGTAGGTTTTTTAGTGTATTTGCCAGGAAAAATCAGCAACGCTTTTTTTTTTCTAATTTGGAGAAGGTGTGATTACTCGGGAACGGCTCGTAGGTTTTTTAGTGTATTTTTCAGGAAAAATCAGCAACGCTTTTTTTTTGCCAATTTGGAGAAGGTGTGATTACTCGGGAACGGCTCGTAGGATTTTTGATGTTTTTTCCAGGAAAAATCAACAACGCTTTTTTTGGCCAATTTGGAGAAGGTGTGATTACTCGGGAACGGCTCGTAGGTTTTTTAGTGTATTTTCCAGGAAAAATCAGCAACGCTTTTTTTTGCCAATTTGGAGAAGGTGTGATTACTCGGGAACGGCTCGTAGGTTTTTTAGTGTAATTTCCAGGAAAAATCAGCAACGCTTTTTTTGGCCAATTTGGAGAAGGTGTGATTACTCGGGAACGGCTCGTAAGATTTTTGATGTTTTTTCCAGGAAAAATCAACAACGCTTTTTTTGGCCAATTTGGAGAAGGTGTGATTACTCGGGAACGGCTCGTAGGTTTTTTAATATATTTTCCAGGAAAAATCAGCAACGCTTTTTTTTTGCTAATTTGGAGAAGGTGTGATTACTCGGGAACGGCTCATAAAATTTTTAATATATTTTCCAGGAAAAATCAGCAACGCTTTTTTTGGCCAATTTGGAGAAGGTGTGATTACTCGGGAACGGCTCGTAAGATTTTTAGTGTATTTTCCAGGAAAAATCAGCAACGCTTTTTTTGGCCAATTTGGAGAAGGTGTGATTACTCGGGAACGGCTCGTAGGATTTTAAGTGTATTTTCCAGGAAAAATCAGCAACGCTTTTTTTGGCCAATTTGGAGAAGGTGTGATTACTCGGGAACGGCTCGTAGGATTTTTAGTGTAATTTCCAGGAAAAATCAGCAACACTTTTTTTGGCCAATTTGGAGAAGATGGGATTACTCGGGAACGGCTCGTAGGATTTTTAGTGTATTTTCCAGGAAAAATCAGCAACGCTTTTTTTTCTAATTTGGAGAAGGTGTGATTACTCGGGAACGGCTCGTAGGATTTTAAGTGTAATTTCCAGGAAAAATCAGCAACGCTTTTTTGGCCAATTTGGAGAAGGTGTGATTACTCGGGAACGGCTCGTAGGTTTTTTAGTGTATTTTCCAGGAAAAATCAGCAACGCTTTTTTTTTGCCAATTTGGAGAAGGTGTGATTACTCGGGAACTGCTCGTAGGATTTTTAGTGTATTTTCCAGGAAAAATCAGCAACGCTTTTTTTTCTAATTTTAAGAAGGTGTGATTACTCGGGAACGGCTCGTAGGATTTTAAGTGTAATTTCCAGGAAAAATCAGCAACGCTTTTTTTGGCCAATTTGGAGAAGGTGTGATTACTCGGGAACGGCTCGTAAGATATTTGATGTTTTTTCCAGGAAAAATCAACAACGCTTTTTTTGGCCAATTTGGAGAAGGTGTGATTACTCGGGAACGGCTCGTAGGATTTTTAGTGTATTTTCCAGGAAAAATCAGCAACGCTTTTTTTTCTAATTTGGAGAAGGTGTGATTACTCGGGAACTGCTCGTAGGATTTTTAGTGTATTTTTCAGGAAAAATCAGCAACGCTTTTTTTTGCCAATTTGGAGAAGGTGTGATTACTCGGGAACGGCTCGTAGGATTTTTGATGTTTTTTCCAGGAAAAATCAACAACGCTTTTTTTGGCCAATTTGGAGAAGATGGGATTACTCGGGAACGGCTCGTAGGATTTTTAGTGTATTTTCCAGGAAAAATCAACAACGTTTTTTTTTGGCTAATTTGGAGAAGATGGGATTACTCGGGAACGGCTCGTAAGATTTTTGATGTTTTTTCCAGGAAAAATCAGCAACGCTTTTTTTGGCCAATTCGGAGAAGGTGTGATTACTCGGGAACGGCTCGTAAGATTTTTAGTGTATTTTCCAGGAAAAATCAGCAACGCTTTTTTTGGCCAATTTGGAGAAGGTGTGATTACTCGGGAACGGCTCGTAGGTTTTTTAGTGTATTTTCCAGGAAAAATCAGCAAGGTTTTTTTTTGGCCAATTTGGAGAAGGTGTGATTACTCGGGAACGGCTCGTAGGATTTTTAGTGTATTTTCCAGGAAAAATCAGCAACGCTTTTTTTGGCCAATTTGGAGAAGGTGTGATTACTCGGGAACGGCTCGTAGGTTTTTTAGTGTATTTTCCAGGAAAAATCAGCAACGCTTTTTTTTGGCCAATTTGGAGAAGGTGTGATTACTCGGAAACGGCTCGTAAGATTTTTGATGTTTTTTCCAGGAAAAATCAGCAACACTTTTTTTGGCCAATTTGGAGAAGGTGTGATTACTCGGGAACGGCTCGTAAGATTTTTAGTGTTTTTTCCAGGAAAAATCAGCAACGCTTTTTTTTTGCCAATTTGGAGAAGGTGTGATTACTCGGGAACTGCTCGTAGGATTTTTAGTGTATTTTCCAGGAAAAATCAGCAACGCTTTTTTTTTCTAATTTGGAGAAGGTGTGATTACTCGGGAACGGCTCGTAGGATTTAAAGTGTAATTTCCAGGAAAAATCAGCAACGCTTTTTTTTTTGCCAATTTGGAGAAGGTGTGATTACTCGGGAACGGCTCGTAGGATTTTTAGTGTATTTTCCAGGAAAAATCAGCATTGCTTTTTTTGGCCAATTTGGAGAAGGTGTGATTACTCGGGAACGGCTCGTAAGATTTTTGATGTTTTTTCCAGGAAAAATCAGCAACGCTTTTTTTTGGCCAATTTGGAGAAGGTGTGATTACTCGGAAACGGCTCGTAAGATTTTTAGTGTATTTTCCAGGAAAAATCAGCAACGCTTTTTTGGCCAATTTGGAGAAGATGGGATTACTCGGGAACTGCTCGTAGGATTTTTAGTGTATTTTCCAGGAAAAATCAGCAACGCTTTTTTTGGCCAATTTGGAGAAGGTGTGATTACTCGGGAACGGCTCGTAGGATTTTTGATGTTTTTTCCAGGAAAAATCAGCAACGCTTTTTTTGGCCAATTTGGAGAAGGTGTGATTACTCGGGAACGGCTCGTAAGATTTTTGATGTTTTTTCCAGGAAAAATCAGCAACGCTTTTTTTGGCCAATTTGGAGAAGCTGTGATTACTCGGGAACGGCTCGTAGGATTTTTAGTGTATTTTCCAGGAAAAATCAACAACGCTTTTTTTGGCCAATTTGGAGAAGGTGTGATTACTCGGGAACGGCTCATAAAATTTTTAGTGTATTTTCCAGGAAAAATCAGCAACGCTTTTTTTTGGCCAATTTGGAGAAGGTGTGATTACTCGGGAACGGCTCGTAAGATTTTTGATGTTTTTTCCAGGAAAAATCAGCAACGCTTTTTTTGGCCAATTTGGAGAAGGTGTGATTACTCGGGAACGGCTCGTAGGATTTTTAGTGTATTTTCCAGGAAAAATCAACAACGCTTTTTTTGGCCAATTTGGAGATGGTGTGATTACTCGGGAACGGCTCGTAAGATTTTTAGTGTATTTTCCAGGAAAAATCAGCAACGCTTTTTTTTCTAATTTGGAGAAGGTGTGATTACTCGGGAACGGCTCGTAGGTTTTTTAGTGTATTTTCCAGGAAAAATCAGCAACGCTTTTTTTTCTAATTTAGAGAAGGTGTGATTACTCGGGAACGGCTCGTAGGATTTTTAGTGTATTTTCCAGGAAAAATCAGCAACGCTTTTTTTGGCCAATTTGGAGAAGGTGTGATTACTCGGGAACGGCTCATAAAATTTTTAATATATTTTCCAGGAAAAATCAGCAACACTTTTTTTGGCCAATTTGGAGAAGATGGGATTACTCGGGAACGGCTCGTAGGTTTTTTAGTGTATTTTCCAGGAAAAATCAGCAACGCTTTTTTTGGCCAATTTGGAGAAGGTGTGATTACTCGGGAACGGCTCGTAAGATTTTTGATGTTTTTTCCAGGAAAAATCAACAACGCTTTTTTTGGCCAATTTGGAGAAGGTGTGATTACTCGGGAACGGCTCGTAAGATTTTTGATGTTTTTTCCAGGAAAAATCAGCAACGCTTTTTTTTGGCCAATTTGGAGAAGGTGTGATTACTCGGGAACGGCTCATAAGATTTTTAGTGTATTTTCCAGGAAAAATCAGCAACGCTTTTTTTGGCCAATTTGGAGAAGATGGGATTACTCGGGAACGGCTCGTAGGATTTTTAGTGTAATTTCCAGGAAAAATCAGCAACGCTTTTTTTTGGCCAATTTGGAGAAGGTGTGATTACTCGGGAACGGCTCGTAAGATTTTTAGTGTATTTTCCAGGAAAAATCAGCAACGCTTTTTTTGGCCAATTTGGAGAAGGTGTGATTACTCGGGAACGGCTCGTAGGATTTTTAGTGTATTTTCCAGGAAAAATCAGCAACGCTTTTTTTGGCCAATTTGGAGAAGGTGTGATTACTCGGGAACGGCTCGTAAGATTTTTAGTGTATTTTCCAGGAAAAATCAGCAACGCTTTTTTTTGGCCAATTTGGAGAAGATGGGATTACTCGGGAACGGCTCGTAAGATTTTTGATGTTTTTTCCAGGAAAAATCAACAACGCTTTTTTTGGCCAATTTGGAGAAGGTGTGATTACTCGGGAACGGCTCGTGAGATTTTTAGTGTATTTTCCGGAAAAATCAGCAACGCTTTTTTTTGGCCAATTTGGAGAAGGTGTGATTACTCGGGAACGGCTCGTAAGATTTTTAGTGTATTTTCCAGGAAAAATCAGCAACGCTTTTTTTGGCCAATTTGGAGAAGATGGGATTACTCGGGAACTGCTCGTAGGATTTTTAGTGTATTTTCCAGGAAAAATCAGCAACGCTTTTTTTGGCCAATTTGGAGAAGGTGTGATTACTCGGGAACGGCTCGTAAGATTTTTAGTGTATTTTCCAGGAAAAATCAGCAACGCTTTTTTTGGCCAATTTGGAGAAGGTGTGATTACTCGGGAACGGCTCGTAGGATTTTTAGTGTATTTTCCAGGAAAAATCAGCAACGCTTTTTTTGGCCAATTTGGAGAAGGTGTGATTACTCGGGAACGGCTCGTAAGATTTTTAGTGTATTTTCCAGGAAAAATCAGCAACGCTTTTTTTTGGCCAATTTGGAGAAGATGCGATTACTCGGGAACGGCTCGTAAGATTTTTGATGTTTTTTCCAGGAAAAATCAACAACGCTTTTTTTGGCCAATTTGGAGAAGGTGTGATTACTCGGGAACGGCTCGTAAGATTTTTAGTGTATTTTCCAGGAAAAATCAGCAACGCTTTTTTTTGGCCAATTTGGAGAAGGTGTGATTACTCGGGAACGGCTCGTAAGATTTTTAGTGTATTTTCCAGGAAAAATCAGCAACGCTTTTTTTGGCCAATTTGGAGAAGATGGGATTACTCGGGAACTGCTCGTAGGATTTTTAGTGTATTTTCCAGGAAAAATCAGCAACACTTTTTTTGGCCAATTTGGAGAAGGTGTGATTACTCGGGAACGGCTCGTAAGATTTTTGATGTTTTTTCCAGGAAAAATCAGCAACGCTTTTTTTGGCCAATTTGGAGAAGATGGGATTACTCGGGAACGGCTCGTAGGTTTTTTAGTGTATTTTTCAGGAAAAATCAGCAACGCTTTTTTTTGGCCAATTTGGAGAAGGTGTGATTACTCGGGAACGGCTCGTAGGATTTTAAGTGTAATTTCCAGGAAAAATCAGCAACGCTTTTTTTTTGCCAATTTGGAGAAGGTGTGATTACTCGGGAACGGCTCGTAGGATTTTTAGTGTATTTTCCAGGAAAAATCAGCAACGCTTTTTTTGGCCAATTTGGAGAAGGTGTGATTACTCGGGAACGGCTCGTAAGATTTTTGATGTTTTTTCCAGGAAAAATCAGCAACGCTTTTTTTTGGCCAATTTGGAGAAGGTGTGATTACTCGGAAACGGCTCGTAAGATTTTTAGTGTATTTTCCAGGAAAAATCAGCAACGCTTTTTTTGGCCAATTTGGAGAAGATGGGATTACTCGGGAACTGCTCGTAGGATTTTTAGTGTATTTTCCAGGAAAAATCAGAACCGCTTTTTTTGGCCAATTTGGAGAAGGTGTGATTACTCGGGAACGGCTCGTAGGATTTTTGATGTTTTTTCCAGGAAAAATCAGCAACGCTTTTTTTTGGCCAATTTGGAGAAGGTGTGATTACTCGGGAACGGCTCGTAAGATTTTTGATGTTTTTTCCAGGAAAAATCAGCAACGCTTTTTTTGGCCAATTTGGAGAAGCTGTGATTACTCGGGAACGGCTCGTAGGATTTTTAGTGTATTTTCCAGGAAAAATCAACAACGCTTTTTTTGGCCAATTTGGAGAAGGTGTGATTACTCGGGAACGGCTCATAAAATTTTTAGTGTATTTTCCAGGAAAAATCAGCAACGCTTTTTTTTGGCCAATTTGGAGAAGGTGTGATTACTCGGGAACGGCTCGTAAGATTTTTGATGTTTTTTCCAGGAAAAATCAGCAACGCTTTTTTTGGCCAATTTGGAGAAGGTGTGATTACTCGGGAATGGCTCGTAGGATTTTTAGTGTATTTTCCAGGAAAAATCAACAACGCTTTTTTTGGCCAATTTGGAGATGGTGTGATTACTCGGGAACGGCTCGTAAGATTTTTAGTGTATTTTCCAGGAAAAATCAGCAACGCTTTTTTTGGCCAATTTGAAGAAGGTGTGATTACTCGGGAACGGCTCGTAGGTTTTTTAGTGTATTTTCCAGGAAAAATCAGCAACGCTTTTTTTGGCCAATTTGGAGAAGGTGTGATTACTCGGGAACGGCTCGTAAGATTTTTGATGTTTTTTCCAGGAAAAATCAACAACGCTTTTTTTGGTCAATTTGGAGAAGGTGTGATTACTCGGGAACGGCTCGTAAGATTTTTGATGTTTTTTCCAGGAAAAATCAGCAACGCTTTTTTTTGGCCAATTTGGAGAAGGTGTGATTACTCGGGAACGGCTCATAAGATTTTTAGTGTATTTTCCAGGAAAAATCAGCAACGCTTTTTTTGGCCAATTTGGAGAAGATGGGATTACTCGGGAACGGCTCGTAGGATTTTTAGTGTAATTTCCAGGAAAAATCAGCAACGCTTTTTTTTGCCAATTTGGAGAAGGTGTGATTACTCGGGAACGGCTCGTAAGATTTTTAGTGTTTTTTCCAGGAAAAATCAGCAACGCTTTTTTTTGGCCAATTTGGAGAAGGTGTGATTACTCCGGAACGGCTCGTAAGATTTTTAGTGTATTTTCCAGGAAAAATCAGCAACGCTTTTTTTGGCCAATTTGGAGAAGGTGTGATTACTCGGGAACGGCTCGTAGGATTTTTAGTGTATTTTCCAGGAAATATCAGCAACGCTTTTTTTGGCCAATTTGGAGAAGGTGTGATTACTCGGGAACGGCTCGTAGGTTTTTTAGTGTATTTTCCAGGAAAAATGTGCAACGCTTTTTTTTTGGCTAATTTGGAGAAGGTGTGATTACTCGGAAACGGCTCGTAAGATTTTTAGTGTATTTTCCAGGAAAAATCAGCAACGTTTTTTTTTTGGCCAATTTGGAGAAGGTGTGATTACTCGGGAACGGCTCGTAAGATTTTTAGTGTATTTTCCAGGAAAAATCAGCAACGCTTTTTTTTGACCAATTTGGAGAAGATGGGATTACTCGGGAACGGCTCGTAAGATTTTTGATGTTTTTTCAGGGAAAAATCAACAACGCTTTTTTTGGCCAATTTGGAGAAGGTGTGATTACTCGGGAACGGCTCGTATGATTTTTAGTGTATTTTCCAGGAAAAATCAGCAACGCTTTTTTTTGGCCAATTTGGAGAAGGTGTGATTACTCGGGAACGGCTCGTAAGATTTTTAGTGTATTTTCCAGGAAAAATCAGCAACGCTTTTTTTGGCCAATTTGGAGAAGATGGGATTACTCGGGAACTGCTCGTAGGATTTTTAGTGTATTTTCCAGGAAAAATCAGCAACGCTTTTTTTGGCCAATTTGGAGAAGGTGTGATTACTCGGGAACGGCTCGTAAGATTTTTGATGTTTTTTCCAGGAAAAATCAGCAACGCTTTTTTTGGCCAATTTGGAGAAGATGGGATTACTCGGGAACGGCTCGTAGGTTTTTTAGTGTATTTTTCAGGAAAAATCAGCAACGCTTTTTTTTGGCCAATTTGGAGAAGGTGTGATTACTCGGGAACGGCTCGTAAGATTTTTAGGGTAATTTCCAGGAAAAATCAACAACGCTTTTTTTGGCCAATTTGGAGAAGGTGTGATTACTCGGGAACGGCTCGTAGGTTTTTTAGTGTATTTTCCAGGAAAAATCAGCAACGCTTTTTTTGGCCAATTTGGAGAAGCTGTGATTACTCGGGAACGGCTCGTAGGATTTTTAGTGTATTTTCCAGGAAAAATCAGCAACGCTTTTTTTTCTAATTTGGAGAAGATGGGATTACTCGGGAACGGCTCGTAAGATTTTTAGTGTATTTTCCAGGAAAAATCAGCAACGCTTTTTTTTGGCCAATTTGGAGAAGGTGTGATTACTCGGGAACGGCTCGTAGGATTTTTAGTGTATTTTCCAGGAAAAATCAGCAACGCTTTTTTTTGGCCAATTTGGAGAAGATGGGATTACTCGGGAACGGCTCGTAAGATTTTTAGTGTATTTTCCAGGAAAAATCAGCAACGCTTTTTTTGGCCAATTTGGAGAAGGTGTGATTACTCGGGAACGGCTCGTAAGATTTTTGATATATTTTCCAGGAAAAATCAGCAACGCTTTTTTTGGCCAATTTGGAGAAGGTGTGATTACTCGGGAACGGCTCGTAAGATTTTTAGTGTATTTTCCAGGAAAAATCAGCAACGCTTTTTTTGGCCAATTTGGAGAAGATGGGATTACTCGGGAACGGCTCGTAGGATTTTTAGTGTATTTTCCAGGAAAAATCAGCAACGCTTTTTTTGGCCAATTTGGAGAAGGTGTGATTACTCGGGAACGGCTCGTAGGTTTTTTAGTGTATTTTCCAGGAAAATTCAACAACGCTTTTTTTGGCCAATTTGGAGAAGGTGTGATTACTCGGGAACGGCTCGTAGGATTTTTAGTGTATTTTCCAGGAAAAATCAGCAACACTTTTTTTGGCCAATTTGGAGAAGATGGGATTACTCGGGAACGGCTCGTAGGTTTTTTAGTGTATTTTCCAGGAAAAATCAACAACGCTTTTTTTGGCCAATTTGGAGAAGGTGTGATTACTCGGGAACGGCTCGTAGGTTTTTTAGTGTATTTTCCAGGAAAAATGTGCAACGCTTTTTTTGGCCAATTTGGAGAAGGTGTGATTACTCGGGAACGGCTCGTAGGATTTTTAGTGTATTTTCCAGGAAAAATCAGCAACGCTTTTTTTTCTAATTTGGAGAAGATGGGATTACTCGGGAACGGCTCGTAGGTTTTTTAGTGTATTTTCCAGGAAAAATCAGCAACGCTTTTTTTTCTAATTTGGAGAAGATGGGATTACTCGGGAACGGCTCGTAAGATTTTTGATGTTTTTTCCAGGAAAAATCAGCAACGCTTTTTTTTGGCCAATTTGGAGAAGGTGTGATTACTCCGGAACGGCTCGTAGGATTTTTAGTGTATTTTCCAGGAAAAATCAACAACGCTTTTTTTTGGCCAATTTGGAGAAGATGGGATTACTCGGGAACGGCTCGTAAGAATTTTAGTGTATTTTCCAGGAAAAATCAGCAACACTTTTTTTTGGCCAATTTGGAGAAGGTGTGATTACTCGGGAACGGCTCGTAAGATTTTTAGTGTATTTTCCAGGAAAAATCAGCAACGCTTTTTTTGGCCAATTTGGAGAAGGTGTGATTACTCGGGAACGGCTCGTAAGATTTTTAGTGTATTTTCCAGGAAAAATCAGCAACACTTTTTTTGGCCAATTTGGAGAAGGTGTGATTACTCGGGAACGGCTCGTAAGATTTTTAGTGTATTTTCCAGGAAAAATCAGCAACGCTTTTTTTGGCCAATTTGGAGAAGATGGGATTACTCGGGAACGGCTCGTAGGATTTTTAGTGTATTTTCCAGGAAAAATGTGCAACGCTTTTTTTTGGCCAATTTGGAGAAGGTGTGATTACTCGGGAACGGCTCGTAAGATTTTTAGTGTATTTTCCAGGAAAAATCAGCAACGCTTTTTTTGGCCAATTTGGAGAAGGTGTGATTACTCGGGAACGGCTCGTAAGATTTTTGATGTATTTTCCAGGAAAAATCAGCAACGCTTTTTTTTGCCAATTTGGAGAAGGCGTGATTACTCGGGAACGGCTCGTAGGATTTTTAGTGTATTTTCCAGGAAAAATCAACAACGCTTTTTTTGGCCAATTTGGAGAAGGTGTGATTACTCGGGAACGGCTCGTAGGATTTTTAGTATATTTTCCAGGAAAAATCAACAACGCTTTTTTTGGCCAATTTGGAGAAGGTGTGATTACTCGGGAACGGCTCGTAGGATTTTTAGTGTATTTTCCAGGAAAAATCAACAACGCTTTTTTTTCTAATTTGGAGAAGATGGGATTACTCGGGAACGGCTCGTAGGTTTTTTAGTGTATTTTCCAGGAAAAATCAGCAACGCTTTTTTTGGCCAATTTGGAGAAGGTGTGATTACTCGGGAACGGCTCGTAAGATTTTTGATGTTTTTTCCAGGAAAAATCAACAACGCTTTTTTTGGCCAATTTGGAGAAGGTGTGATTACTCGGGAACGGCTCGTAAGATTTTTAGTGTATTTTCCAGGAAAAATCAGCAACGCTTTTTTTTTGCCAATTTGGAGAAGATGGGATTACTCGGGAACGGCTCGTAGGTTTTTTAGTGTATTTTTCAGGAAAAATCAGCAACGCTTTTTTTTGGCCAATTTGGAGAAGGTGTGATTATTTGGGAACGGCTCGTAAGATTTTTAGTGTATTTTCCAGGAAAAATCAGCAACGCTTTTTTTGGCCAATTTGGAGAAGGTGTGATTACTCGGGAACGGCTCATAAAATTTTTAATATATTTTCCAGGAAAAATCAGCAACGCTTTTTTTTCTAATTTGGAGAAGATGGGATTACTCGGGAACGGCTCGTAAGATTTTTAGTGTATTTTCCAGGAAAAATCAGCAACGATTTTTTTGGCCAATTTGGAGAAGGTGTGATTACTCGGGAACGGCTCATAAAATTTTTAATATATTTTCCAGGAAAAATCAGCAACGCTTTTTTTTCTAATTTGGAGAAGATGGGATTACTCGGGAACGGCTCGTAAGATTTTTGATGTTTTTTCCAGGAAAAATCAGCAACGCTTTTTTTTGGCCAATTTGGAGAAGATGGGATTACTCGGGAACGGCTCGTAAGATTTTAAGTGTATTTTCCAGGAAAAATTAGCAACGCTTTTTTTTGCCAATTTGGAGAAGGTGTGATTACTCGGGAACGGCTCGTAGGATTTTTAGTGTATTTTCCAGGAAAAATCAGCAACGCTTTTTTTTGGCCAATTTGGAGAAGGTGTGATTACTCGGGAACGGCTCGTAAGATTTTTGATGTTTTTTCCAGGAAAAATCAGCAACGCTTTTTTTGGCCAATTTGGAGATGGTGTGATTACTCGGGAACGGCTCGTAAGATTTTTAGTGTATTTTTCAGGAAAAATCAGCAACGCTTTTTTTTGGCCAATTTGGAGAAGGTGTGATTACTCGGGAACGGCTCGTAAGATTTTTGATGTATTTTCCAGGAAAAATCAGCAACGCTTTTTTTGGCCAATTTGGAGATGGTGTGATTACTCGGGAACGGCTCGTAGGATTTTTAGTGTATTTTCCAGGAAAAATCAGCAACGCTTTTTTTTCTAATTTGGAGAAGCTGTGATTACTCGGGAACGGCTCGTAAGATTTTTGATGTTTTTTCCAGGAAAAATCAGCAACGCTTTTTTTTGGCCAATTTGGAGAAGGTGTGATTACTCGGGAACGGCTCGTAAGATTTTTGATGTATTTTTCAGGAAAAATCAGCAACGCTTTTTTTGGCCAATTTGGAGAAGGTGTGATTACTCGGGAACGGCTCGTAGGATTTTTAGTGTATTTTCCAGGAAAAATGTGCAACGCTTTTTGTGGCCAATTTGGAGAAGGTGTGATTACTCGGGAACGGCTCGTAGGATTTTTAGTGTTTTTTCCAGGAAAAATCAGCAACGCTTTTTTTTGCCAATTTGGAGAAGGTGTGATTACTCGGGAACGGCTCGTAGGATTTTTAGTGTAATTTCCAGGAAAAATCAGCAACGCTTTTTTTGGCCAATTTGGAGAAGGTGTGATTACTCGGGAACGGCTCGTAGGTTTTTTAGTGTATTTTCCAGGAAAAATCAGCAACGCTTTTTTTGGCCAATTTGGAGAAGGTGTGATTACTCGGGAACGGCTCGTAGGATTTTTAGTGTATTTTCCAGGAAAAATCAGCAACGCTTTTTTTGGCCAATTTGGAGATGGTGTGATTACTCGGGAACGGCTCGTAGGATTTTTAGTGTATTTTCCAGGAAAAATCAGCAACGTTTTTTTTTGGCCAATTTGGAGAAGATGGGATTACTCGGGAACGGCTCGTAAGATTTTTGATGTTTTTTCCAGGAAAAATCAGCAACGCTTTTTTTGGCCAATTTGGAGAAGGTGTGATTACTCGGGAACGGCTCGTAGGTTTTTTAGTGTTTTTTTCAGGAAAAATCAGCAACGCTTTTTTTTCTAATTTGGAGAAGATGGGATTACTCGGGAACGGCTCGTAAGATTTTTAGTGTATTTTCCAGGAAAAATCAGCAACGCTTTTTTTGGCCAATTTGGAGAAGGTGTGATTACTCGGGAACGGCTCGTAAGATTTTTGATGTTTTTTCCAGGAAAAATCAGCAACGCTTTTTTTGGCCAATTTGGAGAAGGTGTGATTACTCGGGAACGGCTCATAAAATTTTTAATATATTTTCCAGGAAAAATCAGCAACGCTTTTTTTGGCCAATTTGGAGAAGGTGTGATTACTCGGAAACGGCTCGTAAGATTTTTGATGTTTTTTCCAGGAAAAATCAGCAACGCTTTTTTTGGCCAATTTGGAGAAGATGGGATTACTCGGGAACGGCTCGTAGGTTTTTTAGTGTATTTTCCAGGAAAAATCAGCAACGCTTTTTTTTCTAATTTGGAGAAGATGGGATTACTCGGGAACGGCTCGTAGGTTTTTTAGTGTATTTTCCAGGAAAAATCAGCAACGCTCTTTTTGGCCAATTTGGAGAAGGTGTGATTACTCGGGAACGGCTCGTAGGATTTTTAGTGTATTTTCCAGGAAAAATCAGCAACGCTTTTTTTGGCCAATTTGGAGAAGGTGTGATTACTCGGGAACGGCTCGTAAGATTTTTGATGTTTTTTCCAGGAAAAATCAGCAACGCTTTTTTTGGCCAATTTGGAGAAGATGGGATTACTCGGGAACTGCTCGTAGGATTTTTGATGTTTTTTCCAGGAAAAATCAGCAACGCTTTTTTTGGCCAATTCGGAGAAGATGGGATTACTCGGGAACGGCTCATAAAATTTTTAGTGTTTTTTCCAGAAAAAATCAGCAAGGTTTTTTTTTGGCCAATTTGGAGAAGGTGTGATTACTCGGGAACGGCTCGTAAGATTTTTAGTGTATTTTCCAGGAAAAATCAGCAACGCTTTTTTTTGTAATTTGGAGAAGATGTGATTACTCGGGAACGGCTCGTAGGATTTTTAGTGTATTTTCCAGGAAAAATCAGCAACGCTTTTTTTTCTAATTTGGAGAAGGTGTGATTACTCGGGAACGGCTCGTAGGATTTTTGATGTTTTTTACAGGAAAAATCAGCAACGCTTTTTTTGGCCAATTTGGAGATGGTGTGATTACTCGGGAACGGCTCGTAGGATTTTTAGTGTATTTTCCAGGAAAAATCAACAACGCTTTTTTTTCTAATTTGGAGAAGGTGTGATTACTCGGGAACGGCTCGTAGGATTTTTAGTGTATTTTCCAGGAAAAATCAGCAACGCTTTTTTTGGCCAATTTGGAGAAGGTGTGATTACTCGGGAACGGCTCGTAAGATTTTTGATGTTTTTTCCAGGAAAAATCAGCAACGCTTTTTTTGGCCAATTTGGAGAAGATGGGATTACTCGGGAACTGCTCGTAGGATTTTTGATGTTTTTTCCAGGAAAAATCAGCAACGCTTTTTTTGGCCAATTCGGAGAAGATGGGATTACTCGGGAACGGCTCATAAAATTTTTAGTGTTTTTTCCAGAAAAAATCAGCAAGGTTTTTTTTTGGCCAATTTGGAGAAGGTGTGATTACTCGGGAACGGCTCGTAAGATTTTTAGTGTATTTTCCAGGAAAAATCAGCAACGCTTTTTTTTGTAATTTGGAGAAGATGTGATTACTCGGGAACGGCTCGTAGGATTTTTAGTGTATTTTCCAGGAAAAATCAGCAACGCTTTTTTTTCTAATTTGGAGAAGGTGTGATTACTCGGGAACGGCTCGTAGGATTTTTAGTGTATTTTCCAGGAAAAATCAGCAACGCTTTTTTTGGCCAATTTGGAGAAGGTGTGATTACTCGGGAACGGCTCGTAGGATTTTTAGTGTATTTTCCAGGAAAAATCAGCAACGCTTTTTTTTGGCCAATTTGGAGAAGATGGGATTACTCGGGAACGGCTCATAAGATTTTAAGTGTATTTTCCAGGAAAAATTAGCAACGCTTTTTTTTGCCAATTTGGAGAAGGTGTGATTACTCGGGAACGGCTCGTAGGATTTTAAGTGTAATTTCCAGGAAAAATCAGCAACGCTTTTTTTGGCCAATTTGGAGAAGATGTGATTACTCGGGAACGGCTCGTAGGATTTTTAGTGTATTTTCCAGGAAAAATCAGCAACGCTTTTTTTTTGGCCAATTTGGAGAAGGTGTGATTACTCGGGAACGGCTCGTAGGTTTTTTAGTGTATTTTCCAGGAAAAATCAGCAACGCTTTTTTTGGCCAATTTGGAGAAGGTGTGATTACTCGGGAACGGCTCGTAGGATTTTTAGTGTATTTTCCAGGAAAAATGTGCAACGCTTTTTGTGGCCAATTTGGAGAAGGTGTGATTACTCGGGAACGGCTCGTAGGATTTTTAGTGTTTTTTCCAGGAAAAATCAACAACGCTTTTTTTTGGCAATTTGGAGAAGATGGGATTACTCGGGAACGGCTCGTAGGATTTTTAGTGTATTTTCCAGGAAAAATCAGCAACGCTTTTTTTGGCCAATTTGGAGAAGGTGTGATTACTCGGGAACGGCTCATAAAATTTTTAATATATTTTCCAGGAAAAATCAGCAACACTTTTTTTGGCCAATTTGGAGAAGGTGTGATTACTCGGAAACGGCTCATAAAATTTTTAATATATTTTCCAGGAAAAATCAGCAACGCTTTTTTTGGCCAATTTGGAGAAGGTGTGATTACTCGGGAACGGCTCGTAGGTTTTTTAGTGTATTTTCCAGGAAAAATCAGCAAGGTTTTTTTTTGGCCAATTTGGAGAAGGTGTGATTACTCGGGAACGGCTCGTAGGATTTTTAGTGTATTTTCCAGGAAAAATCAACAACGCTTTTTTTCTAATTTGGAGAAGATGGGATTACTCGGAAACGGCTCGTAGGTTTTTTAGTGTATTTTCCAGGAAAAATCAGCAACGCTTTTTTTTGCCAATTTGGAGAAAGTGTGATTACTCGGGAACGGCTCGTAAGATTTTTTGATGTTTTTTCCAGGAAAAATGTGCAACGCTTTTTTTGGCCAATTTGGAGAAGGTGTGATTACTCGGGAACGGCTCGTAGGATTTTTAGTGTATTTTCCAGGAAAAATCAGCAACGCTTTTTTTGGCCAATTTGGAGAAGGTGTGATTACTCGGGAACGGCTCGTAGGTTTTTTAGTGTATTTTCCAGGAAAAATCAGCAACGCTTTTTTTTGGCCAATTTGGAGAAGATGGGATTACTCGGGAACGGCTCATAAAATTTTTAATATATTTTCCAGGAAAAATCAACAACGCTTTTTTTGGCCAATTTGGAGAAGGTGTGATTACTCGGGAACGGCTCGTAAGATTTTTAGTGTATTTTCCAGGAAAAATCAGCAACGCTTTTTTTTGGCCAATTTGGAGAAGATGGGATTACTCGGGAACGGCTCGTAGGTTTTTTAGTGTATTTTCCAGGAAAAATCAGCAACGCTTTTTTTGGCCAATTTGGAGAAGATGGGATTACTCGGGAACGGCTCGTAGGTTTTTTGATGTTTTTTCCAGGAAAAATCAGCAACGCTTTTTTTGGCCAATTTGGAGAAGGTGTGATTACTCGGGAACGGCTCGTAGGTTTTTTAGTGTATTTTCCAGGAAAAATCAGCAACGCTTTTTTTGGCCAATTTGGAGAAGATGGGATTACTCGGGAACTGCTCGTAGGATTTTTAGTGTATTTTCCAGGAAAAATCAGCAACGCTTTTTTTTTGCTAATTTGGAGAAGATGGGATTACTCGGGAACGGCTCGTAGGTTTTTTAGTGTATTTTCCAGGAAAAATCAGCAACGCTTTTTTTTTGCCAATTTGGAGAAGGTGTGATTACTCGGGAACGGCTCATAAAATTTTTAATATATTTTCCAGGAAAAATCAGCAACGCTTTTTTTTTTTGCTAATTTGGAGAAGGTGTGATTACTCGGGAACGGCTCGTAGGTTTTTTAGTGTATTTTCCAGGAAAAATCAGCAACGCTTTTTTTTGGCCAATTTGGAGAAGGTGTGATTACTCGGGAACTGCTCGTAGGATTTTTAGTGTATTTTCCAGGAAAAATCAGCAACGCTTTTTTTTCTAATTTGGAGAAGATGGGATTACTCGGGAACGGCTCGTAGGTTTTTTAGTGTATTTTCCAGGAAAAATCAGCAACGCTTTTTTTGGCCAATTTGGAGAAGGTTTGATTACTCGGGAACGGCTCGTAAGATTTTTGATGTTTTTTCCAGGAAAAATCAGCAACGCTTTTTTTGGCCAATTTGGAGAAGATGGGATTACTCGGGAACTGCTCGTAGGATTTTTGATGTTTTTTCCAGGAAAAATCAGCAACGCTTTTTTTGGCCAATTCGGAGAAGATGGGATTACTCGGGAACGGCTCGTAAGATTTTTAGTGTATTTTCCAGGAAAAATCAGCAACGCTTTTTTTGGCCAATTTGGAGAAGGTGTGATTACTCGGGAACGGCTCGTAAGATTTTTAGTGTATTTTCCAGGAAAAATCAGCAACGCTTTTTTTGGCCAATTTGGAGAAGGTGTGATTACTCGGGAACGGCTCGTAGGATTTTTAGTGTAATTTCCAGGAAAAATCAACAACGCTTTTTTTTGGCCAATTTGGAGAAGGTGTGATTACTCGGGAACGGCTCGTAAGATTTTTAGTGTATTTTCCAGGAAAAATCAGCAACGCTTTTTTTTCTAATTTGGAGAAGATGGGATTACTCGGGAACGGCTCGTAGGATTTTAAGTGTAATTTCCAGGAAAAATCAGCAACGCTTTTTTTTGGCCAATTTGGAGAAGGTGTGATTACTCGGGAACGGCTCGTAGGTTTTTTAGTGTATTTTCCAGGAAAAATCAGCAAGGTTTTTTTTTGGCCAATTTGGAGAAGGTGTGATTACTCGGGAACGGCTCGTAGGTTTTTTAGTGTATTTTCCAGGAAAAATCAGCAACGCTTTTTTTTGCCAATTTGGAGAAGATGGGATTACTCGGGAACGGCTCGTAGGTTTTTTAGTGTATTTTTCAGGAAAAATCAGCAACGCTTTTTTTGGCCAATTTGGAGAAGGTGTGATTACTCGGGAACGGCTCGTAGGATTTTTAGTGTATTTTCCAGGAAAAATCAGCAACGCTTTTTTTGGCCAATTTGGAGAAGATGGGATTACTCGGGAACTGCTCGTAGGATTTTTAGTGTATTTTCCAGGAAAAATCAACAACGCTTTTTTTTCTAATTTGGAGAAGATGGGATTACTCGGAAACGGCTCGTAAGATTTTTGATGTTTTTTCCAGGAAAAATCAGCAACGCTTTTTTTGGCCAATTTGGAGAAGGTGTGATTACTCGGGAACGGCTCGTAAGATTTTTAGTGTATTTTCCAGGAAAAATCAGCAACGCTTTTTTTTTGGCCAATTTGGAGAAGGTGTGATTACTCGGGAACGGCTCGTAGGATTTTTAGTGTAATTTCCAGGAAAAATCAACAACGCTTTCTTTTGGCCAATTTGGAGAAGGTGTGATTACTCGGGAACTGCTCGTAGGTTTTTTAGTGTATTTTTCAGGAAAAATCAGCAACGCTTTTTTTTGGCCAATTTGGAGATGGTGTGATTACTCGGGAACGGCTCGTAGGTTTTTTAGTGTATTTTCCAGGAAAAATCAGCAACGCTTTTTTTTGGCCAATTTGGAGAAGATGGGATTACTCCGGAACGGCTCGTAAGATTTTTAGTGTATTTTCCAGGAAAAATGTGCAACGCTTTTTTGTGGCCAATTTGGAGAAGGTGTGATTACTCGGGAACGGCTCGTAGGATTTTTAGTGTATTTTCCAGGAAAAATCAGCAACGCTTTTTTTGGCCAATTTGGAGAAGGTGTGATTACTCGGGAACGGCTCGTAGGATTTTTAGTGTATTTTCCAGGAAAAATCAGCAACGCTTTTTTTTGGCCAATTTGGAGAAGATGGGATTACTCGGGAACGGCTCGTAGGATTTTTAGTGTATTTCCAGGAAAAATCAGCAACGCTTTTTTTGGCCAATTTGGAGAAGGTGTGATTACTCGGGAACGGCTCGTAAGATTTTTAGTGTATTTTCCAGGAAAAATCAGCAACGCTTTTTTTGGCCAATTTGGAGAAGGTGTGATTACTCGGGAACGGCTCGTAGGTTTTTTAGTGTATTTTCCAGGAAAAATCAGCAACGCTTTTTTTTGGCCAATTTGGAGAAGGTGTGATTACTCGGGAACTGCTCGTAGGTTTTTTAGTGTATTTTTCAGGAAAAATCAGCAACGCTTTTTTTTGGCCAATTTGGAGAAGGTGTGATTACTCGGGAACGGCTCGTAGGATTTTTAGTGTATTTTCCAGGAAAAATCAGCAACGCTTTTTTTGGCCAATTTGGAGAAGGTGTGATTACTCGGGAACGGCTCGTAGGATTTTTAGTGTATTTTCCAGGAAAAATCAGCAACGCTTTTTTTGGCCAATTTGGAGAAGGTGTGATTACTCGGGAACGGCTAGTAGGTTTTTAAGTGTATTTTCCAGGAAAAATCAGCAACGCTTTTTTTTGGCCAATTTGGAGAAGATGGGATTACTCGGGAACGGCTCGTAGGTTTTTTAGTGTATTTTCCAGGAAAAATCAGCAACGCTTTTTTTGGCCAATTTGGAGAAGATGGGATTACTCGAGAACGGCTCGTAGGTTTTTTAGTGTATTTTCCAGGAAAAATCAACAACGCTTTTTTTGGCCAATTTGGAGAAGATGGGATTACTCGGGAACGGCTCGTAGGTTTTTTGATGTTTTTTCCAGGAAAAATCAGCAACGCTTTTTTTGGCCAATTTGGAGAAGGTGTGATTACTCGGGAACGGCTCGTAGGTTTTTTGATGTTTTTTCCAGGAAAAATCAGCAACGCTTTTTTTGGCCAATTTGGAGAAGGTGTGATTACTCGGGAACTGCTCGTAGGTTTTTTAGTGTATTTTTCAGGAAAAATCAGCAACGCTTTTTTTTGGCCAATTTGGAGAAGGTGTGATTACTCGGGAACGGCTCATAAAATTTTTAATATATTTTCCAGGAAAAATCAACAACGCTTTTTTTGGCCAATTTGGAGAAGGTGTGATTACTCGGGAACGGCTCGTAAGATTTTAAGTGTATTTTCCAGGAAAAATCAGCAACGCTTTTTTTTGGCCAATTTGGAGAAGATGGGATTACTCGGGAACGGCTCGTAGGTTTTTTAGTGTATTTTCCAGGAAAAATCAGCAACGCTTTTTTTGGCCAATTTGGAGAAGATGGGATTACTCGGGAACGGCTCGTAGGTTTTTTGATGTTTTTTCCAGGAAAAATCAGCAACGCTTTTTTTGGCCAATTTGGAGAAGGTGTGATTACTCGGGAACGGCTCGTAGGTTTTTTAGTGTATTTTCCAGGAAAAATCAGCAACGCTTTTTTTGGCCAATTTGGAGAAGATGGGATTACTCGGGAACTGCTCGTAGGATTTTTAGTGTATTTTCCAGGAAAAATCAGCAACGCTTTTTTTTTGCTAATTTGGAGAAGATGGGATTACTCGGGAACGGCTCGTAGGTTTTTTAGTGTATTTTCCAGGAAAAATCAGCAACGCTTTTTTTTTGCCAATTTGGAGAAGGTGTGATTACTCGGGAACGGCTCGTAGGTTTTTTAGTGTATTTTCCAGGAAAAATCAGCAACGCTTTTTTTTTGGCCAATTTGGAGAAGGTGTGATTACTCGGGAACTGCTCGTAGGATTTTTAGTGTATTTTCCAGGAAAAATCAGCAACGCTTTTTTTTCTAATTTGGAGAAGATGGGATTACTCGGGAACGGCTCGTAGGTTTTTTAGTGTATTTTCCAGGAAAAATCAGCAACGCTTTTTTTGGCCAATTTGGAGAAGATGGGATTACTCGGGAACGGCTCGTAGGTTTTTTGATGTTTTTTCCAGGAAAAATCAGCAACGCTTTTTTTGGCCAATTTAGAGAAGGTGTGATTACTCGGGAACGGCTCGTAGGTTTTTTAGTGTATTTTCCAGGAAAAATCAGCAACGCTTTTTTTGGCCAATTTGGAGAAGATGGGATTACTCGGGAACTGCTCGTAGGATTTTTAGTGTATTTTCCAGGAAAAATCAGCAACGCTTTTTTTTTGCTAATTTGGAGAAGATGGGATTACTCGGGAACGGCTCGTAGGTTTTTTAGTGTATTTTCCAGGAAAAATCAGCAACGCTTTTTTTTTTGCCAATTTGGAGAAGGTGTGATTACTCGGGAACGGCTCATAAAATTTTTAATATATTTTCCAGGAAAAATCAGCAACGCTTTTTTTTTTGCTAATTTGGAGAAGGTGTGATTACTCGGGAACGGCTCGTAGGTTTTTTAGTGTATTTTCCAGGAAAAATCAGCAACGCTTTTTTTTGGCCAATTTGGAGAAGGTGTGATTACTCGGGAACTGCTCGTAGGATTTTTAGTGTATTTTCCAGGAAAAATCAGCAACGCTTTTTTTTTCTAATTTGGAGAAGATGGGATTACTCGGGAACGGCTCGTAGGTTTTTTAGTGTATTTTCCAAGAAAAATCAGCAACGCTTTTTTTGGCCAATTTGGAGAAGGTGTGATTACTCGGGAACGGCTCGTAAGATTTTTGATGTTTTTTCCAGGAAAAATCAGCAACGCTTTTTTTGGCCAATTTGGAGAAGATGGGATTACTCAGGAACTGCTCGTAGGATTTTTGATGTTTTTTCCAGGAAAAATCAGCAACGCTTTTTTTGGCCAATTCGGAGAAGATGGGATTACTCGGGAACGGCTCGTAAGATTTTTAGTGTATTTTCCAGGAAAAATCAGCAACGCTTTTTTTGGCCAATTTGGAGAAGGTGTGATTACTCGGGAACGGCTCGTAAGATTTTTAGTGTATTTTCCAGGAAAAATCAGCAACGCTTTTTTTGGCCAATTTGGAGAAGGTGTGATTACTCGGGAACGGCTCGTAGGATTTTTAGTGTAATTTCCAGGAAAAATCAACAACGCTTTTTTTTGGCCAATTTGGAGAAGGTGTGATTACTCGGGAACGGCTCGTAAGATTTTTAGTGTATTTTCCAGGAAAAATCAGCAACGCTTTTTTTTCTAATTTGGAGAAGATGGGATTACTCGGGAACGGCTCGTAGGATTTTAAGTGTAATTTCCAGGAAAAATCAGCAACGCTTTTTTTTGGCCAATATGGAGAAGGTGTGATTACTCGGGAACGGCTCTTAGGTTTTTTAGTGTATTTTCCAGGAAAAATCAGCAAGGTTTTTTTTTGGCCAATTTGGAGAAGGTGTGATTACTCGGGAACGGCTCGTAGGTTTTTTAGTGTATTTTCCAGGAAAAATCAGCAACGCTTTTTTTTGCCAATTTGGAGAAGATGGGATTACTCGGGAACGGCTCGTAGGTTTTTTAGTGTATTTTTCAGGAAAAATCAGCAACGCTTTTTTTGGCCAATTTGGAGAAGGTGTGATTACTCGGGAACGGCTCGTAGGATTTTTAGTGTATTTTCCAGGAAAAATCAGCAACGCTTTTTTTGGCCAATTTGGAGAAGATGGGATTACTCGGGAACTGCTCGTAGGATTTTTAGTGTATTTTCCAGGAAAAATCAACAACGCTTTTTTTTCTAATTTGGAGAAGATGGGATTACTCGGAAACGGCTCGTAAGATTTTTGATGTTTTTTCCAGGAAAAATCAGCAACGCTTTTTTTGGCCAATTTGGAGAAGGTGTGATTACTCGGGAACGGCTCGTAAGATTTTTAGTGTATTTTCCAGGAAAAATCAGCAACGCTTTTTTTTTTGGCCAATTTGGAGAAGGTGTGATTACTCGGGAACGGCTCGTAGGATTTTTAGTGTAATTTCCAGGAAAAATCAACAACGCTTTCTTTTGGCCAATTTGGAGAAGGTGTGATTACTCGGGAACTGCTCGTAGGTTTTTTAGTGTATTTTTCAGGAAAAATCAGCAACGCTTTTTTTTGGCCAATTTGGAGATGGTGTGATTACTCGGGAACGGCTCGTAGGTTTTTTAGTGTATTTTCCAGGAAAAATCAGCAACGCTTTTTTTTGGCCAATTTGGAGAAGATGGGATTACTCCGGAACGGCTCGTAAGATTTTTAGTGTATTTTCCAGGAAAAATGTGCAACGCTTTTTTTTGGCCAATTTGGAGAAGGTGTGATTACTCGGGAACGGCTCGTAGGATTTTTAGTGTATTTTCCAGGAAAAATGTGCAACGCTTTTTGTGGCCAATTTGGAGAAGGTGTGATTACTCGGGAACGGCTCGTAGGATTTTTAGTGTATTTTCCAGGAAAAATCAGCAACGCTTTTTTTGGCCAATTTGGAGAAGGTGTGATTACTCGGGAACGGCTCGTAGGATTTTTAGTGTATTTTCCAGGAAAAATCAGCAACGCTTTTTTTTGGCCAATTTGGAGAAGATGGGATTACTCGGGAACGGCTCGTAGGATTTTTAGTGTATTTTCCAGGAAAAATCAGCAACGCTTTTTTTGGCCAATTTGGAGAAGGTGTGATTACTCGGGAACGGCTCGTAAGATTTTTAGTGTATTTTCCAGGAAAAATCAGCAACGCTTTTTTTGGCCAATTTGGAGAAGGTGTGATTACTCGGGAACGGCTCGTAGGTTTTTTAGTGTATTTTCCAGGAAAAATCAGCAACGCTTTTTTTTGGCCAATTTGGAGAAGGTGTGCTTACTCGGGAACTGCTCGTAGGTTTTTTAGTGTATTTTTCAGGAAAAATCAGCAACGCTTTTTTTTGGCCAATTTGGAGAAGGTGTGATTACTCGGGAACGGCTCGTAGGATTTTTAGTGTATTTTCCAGGAAAAATCAGCAACGCTTTTTTTGGCCAATTTGGAGAAGGTGTGATTACTCGGGAACGGCTCGTAGGATTTTTAGTGTATTTTCCAGGAAAAATCAGCAACGCTTTTTTTGGCCAATTTGGAGAAGGTGTGATTACTCGGGAACGGCTCGTAGGTTTTTTAGTGTATTTTCCAGGAAAAATCAGCAACGCTTTTTTTTGGCCAATTTGGAGAAGATGGGATTACTCGGGAACGGCTCGTAGGTTTTTTAGTGTATTTTCCAGGAAAAATCAGCAACGCTTTTTTTGGCCAATTTGGAGAAGATGGGATTACTCGGGAACGGCTCGTAGGTTTTTTAGTGTATTTTCCAGGAAAAATCAGCAACGCTTTTTTTGGCCAATTTGGAGAAGATGGGATTACTCGGGAACGGCTCGTAGGTTTTTTGATGTTTTTTCCAGGAAAAATCAGCAACGCTTTTTTTGGCCAATTTGGAGAAGGTGTGATTACTCGGGAACGGCTCGTAGGTTTTTTGATGTTTTTTCCAGGAAAAATCAGCAACGCTTTTTTTGGCCAATTTGGAGAAGGTGTGATTACTCGGGAACTGCTCGTAGGTTTTTTAGTGTATTTTTCAGGAAAAATCAGCAACGCTTTTTTTTGGCCAATTTGGAGAAGGTGTGATTACTCGGGAACGGCTCATAAAATTTTTAATATATTTTCCAGGAAAAATCAACAACGCTTTTTTTGGCCAATTTGGAGAAGGTGTGATTACTCGGGAACGGCTCGTAAGATTTTAAGTGTATTTTCCAGGAAAAATCAGCAACGCTTTTTTTTGGCCAATTTGGAGAAGATGGGATTACTCGGGAACGGCTCGTAGGTTTTTTAGTGTATTTTCCAGGAAAAATCAGCAACGCTTTTTTTGGCCAATTTGGAGAAGATGGGATTACTCGGGAACGGCTCGTAGGTTTTTTGATGTTTTTTCCAGGAAAAATCAGCAACGCTTTTTTTGGCCAATTTGGAGAAGGTGTGATTACTCGGGAACGGCTCGTAGGTTTTTTAGTGTATTTTCCAGGAAAAATCAGCAACGCTTTTTTTGGCCAATTTGGAGAAGATGGGATTACTCGGGAACTGCTCGTAGGATTTTTAGTGTATTTTCCAGGAAAAATCAGCAACGCTTTTTTTTTTGCTAATTTGGAGAAGATGGGATTACTCGGGAACGGCTCGTAGGTTTTTTAGTGTATTTTCCAGGAAAAATCAGCAACGCTTTTTTTTTGCCAATTTGGAGAAGGTGTGATTACTCGGGAACGGCTCATAAAATTTTTAATATATTTTCCAGGAAAAATCAGCAACGCTTTTTTTTTGCTAATTTGGAGAAGGTGTGATTACTCGGGAACGGCTCGTAGGTTTTTTAGTGTATTTTCCAGGAAAAATCAGCAACGCTTTTTTTTTGGCCAATTTGGAGAAGGTGTGATTACTCGGGAACTGCTCGTAGGATTTTTAGTGTATTTTCCAGGAAAAATCAGCAACGCTTTTTTTTCTAATTTGGAGAAGATGGGATTACTCGGGAACGGCTCGTAGGTTTTTTAGTGTATTTTCCAGGAAAAATCAGCAACGCTTTTTTTGGCCAATTTGGAGAAGGTGTGATTACTCGGGAACGGCTCGTAAGATTTTTGATGTTTTTTCCAGGAAAAATCAGCAACGCTTTTTTTGGCCAATTTGGAGAAGATGGGATTACTCGGGAACTGCTCGTAGGATTTTTGATGTTTTTTCCAGGAAAAATCAGCAACGCTTTTTTTGGCCAATTCGGAGAAGATGGGATTACTCGGGAACGGCTCGTAGGATTTTTAGTGTATTTTCCAGGAAAAATCAGCAACGCTTTTTTTGGCCAATTTGGAGAAGGTGTGATTACTCGGGAACGGCTCGTAAGATTTTTAGTGTATTTTCCAGGAAAAATCAGCAACGCTTTTTTTGGCCAATTTGGAGAAGGTGTGATTACTCGGGAACGGCTCGTAGGATTTTTAGTGTTATTTCCAGGAAAAATCAACAACGCTTTTTTTTGGCCAATTTGGAGAAGGTGTGATTACTCGGGAACGGCTCGTAAGATTTTTAGTGTATTTTCCAGGAAAAATCAGCAACGCTTTTTTTTCTAATTTGGAGAAGATGGGATTACTCGGGAACGGCTCGTAGGATTTTAAGTGTAATTTCCAGGAAAAATCAGCAACGCTTTTTTTTGGCCAATTTGGAGAAGGTGTGATTACTCGGGAACGGCTCGTAGGTTTTTAAGTGTATTTTCCAGGAAAAATCAGCAAGGTTTTTTTTTGGCCAATTTGGAGAAGGTGTGATTACTCGGGAACGGCTCGTAGGTTTTTTAGTGTATTTTCCAGGAAAAATCAGCAACGCTTTTTTTGGCCAATTTGGAGAAGATGGGATTACTCGGGAACGGCTCGTAGGTTTTTTAGTGTATTTTTCAGGAAAAATCAGCAACGCTTTTTTTGGCCAATTTGGAGAAGGTGTGATTACTCGGGAACGGCTCGTAGGATTTTTAGTGTATTTTCCAGGAAAAATCAGCAACGCT
Source organism: Lypha dubia (assembly GCA_947311025.1). NCBI lineage: Eukaryota > Metazoa > Arthropoda > Insecta > Diptera > Tachinidae > Lypha > Lypha dubia. The sequence goes on from CAMZJU010000040.1 coordinate 228,242, forward strand.
TTTTTTGGCCAATTTGGAGAAGATGGGATTACTCGGGAACTGCTCGTAGGATTTTTAGTGTATTTTCCAGGAAAAATCAACAACGCTTTTTTTTCTAATTTGGAGAAGATGGGATTACTCGGGAACGGCTCGTAAGATTTTTGATGTTTTTTCCAGGAAAAATCAGCAACGCTTTTTTTGGCCAATTTGGAGAAGGTGTGATTACTCGGGAACGGCTCGTAAGATTTTTAGTGTATTTTCCAGGAAAAATCAGCAACGCTTTTTTTTTGGCCAATTTGGAGAAGGTGTGATTACTCGGGAACGGCTCGTAGGATTTTTAGTGTAATTTCCAGGAAAAATCAACAACGCTTTCTTTTGGCCAATTTGGAGAAGGTGTGATTACTCGGGAACTGCTCGTAGGTTTTTTAGTGTATTTTTCAGGAAAAATCAGCAACGCTTTTTTTTGGCCAATTTGGAGATGGTGTGATTACTCGGGAACGGCTCGTAGGTTTTTTAGTGTATTTTCCAGGAAAAATCAGCAACGCTTTTTTTTGGCCAATTTGGAGAAGATGGGATTACTCCGGAACGGCTCGTAAGATTTTTAGTGTATTTTCCAGGAAAAATGTGCAACGCTTTTTTTTGGCCAATTTGGAGAAGGTGTGATTACTCGGGAACGGCTCGTAGGATTTTTAGTGTATTTTCCAGGAAAAATGTGCAACGCTTTTTGTGGCCAATATGGAGAAGGTGTGATTACTCGGGAACGGCTCGTAGGATTTTTAGTGTATTTTCCAGGAAAAATCAGCAACGCTTTTTTTGGCCAATTTGGAGAAGGTGTGATTACTCGGGAACGGCTCGTAGGATTTTTAGTGTATTTTCCAGGAAAAATCAGCAACGCTTTTTTTTGGCCAATTTGGAGAAGATGGGATTACTCGGGAACGGCTCGTAGGATTTTTAGTGTATTTTCCAGGAAAAATCAGCAACGCTTTTTTTGGCCAATTTGGAGAAGGTGTGATTACTCGGGAACGGCTCGTAAGATTTTTAGTGTATTTTCCAGGAAAAATCAGCAACGCTTTTTTTGGCCAATTTGGAGAAGGTGTGATTACTCGGGAACGGCTCGTAGGTTTTTTAGTGTATTTTCCAGGAAAAATCAGCAACGCTTTTTTTTGGCCAATTTGGAGAAGGTGTGATTACTCGGGAACTGCTCGTAGGTTTTTTAGTGTATTTTTCAGGAAAAATCAGCAACGCTTTTTTTTGGCCAATTTGGAGAAGGTGTGATTACTCGGGAACGGCTCGTAGGATTTTTAGTGTATTTTCCAGGAAAAATCAGCAACGCTTTTTTTTGGCCAATTTGGAGAAGATGGGATTACTCGGGAACGGCTCGTAGGTTTTTTAGTGTATTTTCCAGGAAAAATCAGCAACGCTTTTTTTTGGCCAATTTGGAGAAGGTGTGATTACTCGGGAACGGCTCGTAAGATTTTTGATGTTTTTTCCAGGAAAAATCAGCAACGCTTTTTTTGGCCAATTTGGAGAAGGTGTGATTACTCGGGAACGGCTCGTAAGATTTTTAGTGTATTTTCCAGGAAAAATCAACAACGCTTTTTTTGGCCAATTTGGAGAAGGTGTGATTACTCGGGAACGGCTCGTAAGATTTTTAGTGTATTTTCCAGGAAAAATCAGCAACGCTTTTTTTGGCCAATTTGGAGAAGGTGTGATTACTCGGGAACGGCTCGTAGGATTTTTAGTGTATTTTCCAGGAAAAATCAGCAACGCTTTTTTTTGGCCAATTTGGAGAAGATGGGATTACTCGGGAACGGCTCGTAAGATTTTTGATGTTTTTTCCAGGAAAAATCTGCAAAGCTTTTTTTGGCCAATTTGGAGAAGGTGTGATTACTCGGGAACGGCTCGTAGGTTTTTTAGTGTATTTTCCAGGAAAAATCAGCAACGCTTTTTTTTGGCCAATTTGGAGAAGGTGTGATTACTCGGGAACTGCTCGTAGGATTTTTAGTGTATTTTCCAGGAAAAATCAGCAACGCTTTTTTTTTGGCCAATTTGGAGAAGCTGTGATTACTCGGGAACGGCTCGTAGGATTTTACGTGTATTTTCCAGGAAAAATCAGCAACGCTTTTTTTTTGGCCAATTTGGAGAAGCTGTGATTACTCGGGAACGGCTCGTAGGATTTTTAGTGTATTTTCCAGGAAAAATCAGCAACGCTTTTTTTTGGCCAATTTGGAGAAGATGGGATTACTCGGGAACGGCTCGTAGGATTTTAAGTGTATTTTCCAGGAAAAATCAGCAACGCTTTTTTTTGGCCAATTTGGAGAAGGTGTGATTACTCGGGAACGGCTCGTAAGATTTTTGATGTTTTTTCCAGGAAAAATCAGCAACGCTTTTTTTGGCCAATTTGGAGAAGGTGTGATTACTCGGGAACGGCTCGTAAGATTTTTAGTGTATTTTCCAGGAAAAATCAACAACGCTTTTTTTGGCCAATTTGGAGAAGGTGTGATTACTCGGGAACGGCTCGTAAGATTTTTAGTGTATTTTCCAGGAAAAATCAGCAACGCTTTTTTTTTGGCCAATTTGGAGAAGGTGTGATTACTCGGGAACGGCTCGTAGGTTTTTTAGTGTTTTTTCCAGGAAAAATCAGCAACGCTTTTTTTGGCCAATTTGGAGAAGGTTTGATTACTCGGGAACGGCTCGTAAGATTTTTGATGTTTTTTCCAGGAAAAATCAGCAACGCTTTTTTTGGCCAATTTGGAGAAGGTGTGATTACTCGGGAACGGCTCGTAGGTTTTTTAGTGTATTTTCCAGGAAAAATCAGCAACGCTTTTTTTTGGCCAATTTGGAGAAGGTGTGATTACTCGGGAACGGCTCGTAGGTTTTTTAGTGTATTTTCCAGGAAAAATCAGCAACGCTTTTTTTTGGCCAATTTGGAGAAGATGGGATTACTCGGGAACGGCTCGTAGGTTTTTTAGTGTATTTTCCAGGAAAAATCAGCAACGCTTTTTTTTGGCCAATTTGGAGAAGGTGTGATTACTCGGGAACGGCTCGTAAGATTTTTGATGTTTTTTCCAGGAAAAATCAGCAACGCTTTTTTTGGCCAATTTGGAGAAGGTGTGATTACTCGGGAACGGCTCGTAAGATTTTTAGTGTATTTTCCAGGAAAAATCAACAACGCTTTTTTTGGCCAATTTGGAGAAGGTGTGATTACTCGGGAACGGCTCGTAAGATTTTTAGTGTATTTTCCAGGAAAAATCAGCAACGCTTTTTTTGGCCAATTTGGAGAAGGTGTGATTACTCGGGAACGGCTCGTAGGATTTTTAGTGTATTTTCCAGGAAAAATCAGCAACGCTTTTTTTTGGCCAATTTGGAGAAGATGGGATTACTCGGGAACGGCTCGTAAGATTTTTGATGTTTTTTCCAGGAAAAATCAGCAAAGCTTTTTTTGGCCAATTTGGAGAAGGTGTGATTACTCGGGAACGGCTCGTAGGTTTTTTAGTGTATTTTCCAGGAAAAATCAGCAACGCTTTTTTTTGGCCAATTTGGAGAAGATGGGATTACTCGGGAACGGCTCGTAGGATTTTAAGTGTATTTTATAGGAAAAATCAGCAACGCTTTTTTTTTGGCCAATTTGGAGAAGGTGTGATTACTCGGGAACGGCTCGTAAGATTTTTAGTGTATTTTCCAGGAAAAATCAGCAACGCTTTTTTTTTGGCCAATTTGGAGAAGGTGTGATTACTCGGGAACGGCTCGTAGGTTTTTTAGTGTTTTTTCCAGGAAAAATCAGCAACGCTTTTTTTGGCCAATTTGGAGAAGGTTTGATTACTCGGGAACGGCTCGTAAGATTTTTGATGTTTTTTCCAGGAAAAATCAGCAACGCTTTTTTTGGCCAATTTGGAGAAGGTGTGATTACTCGGGAACGGCTCGTAGGTTTTTTAGTGTATTTTCCAGGAAAAATCAGCAACGCTTTTTTTTGGCCAATTTGGAGAAGGTGTGATTACTCGGGAACGGCTCGTAGGATTTTTAGTGTATTTTCCAGGAAAAATCAGCAACGCTTTTTTTTGGCCAATTTGGAGAAGATGGGATTACTCGGGAACGGCTCGTAAGATTTTTAGTGTATTTTCCAGGAAAAATCAACAACGCTTTTTTTGGCCAATTTGGAGAAGGTGTGATTACTCGGGAACGGCTCGTAAGATTTTTAGTGTATTTTCCAGGAAAAATCAGCAACGCTTTTTTTGGCCAATTTGGAGAAGGTGTGATTACTCGGGAACGGCTCGTAGGATTTTTAGTGTATTTTCCAGGAAAAATCAGCAACGCTTTTTTTTGGCCAATTTGGAGAAGATGGGATTACTCGGGAACGGCTCGTAAGATTTTTGATGTTTTTTCCAGGAAAAATCAGCAAAGCTTTTTTTGGCCAATTTGGAGAAGCTGTGATTACTCGGGAACGGCTCGTAGGATTTTTAGTGTATTTTCCAGGAAAAATCAGCAACGCTTTTTTTTGGCCAATTTGGAGAAGATGGGATTACTCGGGAACGGCTCGTAGGATTTTAAGTGTATTTTATAGGAAAAATCAGCAACGCTTTTTTTTGGCCAATTTGGAGAAGGTGTGATTACTCGGGAACGGCTCGTAAGATTTTTGATGTTTTTTCCAGGAAAAATCAGCAACGCTTTTTTTGGCCAATGTGGAGAAGGTGTGATTACTCGGGAACGGCTCGTAAGATTTTTAGTGTATTTTCCAGGAAAAATCAACAACGCTTTTTTTGGCCAATTTGGAGAAGGTGTGATTACTCGGGAACGGCTCGTAAGATTTTTAGTGTATTTTCCAGGAAAAATCAGCAACGCTTTTTTTTTGGCCAATTTGGAGAAGGTGTGATTACTCGGGAACGGCTCGTAGGTTTTTTAGTGTTTTTTCCAGGAAAAATCAGCAACGCTTTTTTTGGCCAATTTGGAGAAGGTTTGATTACTCGGGAACGGCTCGTAAGATTTTTGATGTTTTTTCCAGGAAAAATCAGCAACGCTTTTTTTGGCCAATTTGGAGAAGGTGTGATTACTCGGGAACGGCTCGTAGGTTTTTTAGTGTATTTTCCAGGAAAAATCAGCAACGCTTTTTTTTGGCCAATTTGGAGAAGGTGTGATTACTCGGGAACTGCTCGTAGGATTTTTAGTGTATTTTCCAGGAAAAATCAGCAACGCTTTTTTTTCTAATTTGGAGAAGATGGGATTACTCGGAAACGGCTCGTAGGTTTTTTAGTGTATTTTCCAGGAAAAATCAGCAACGCTTTTTTTGGCCAATTTGGAGAAGATGGGATTACTCGGGAACGGCTCGTAGGATTTTTAGTGTATTTTCCAGGAAAAATCAGCAACGCTTTTTTTTCTAATTTGGAGAAGATGGGATTACTCGGGAACGGCTCGTAGGATTTTTAGTGTATTTTCCAGGAAAAATCAGCAACGCTTTTTTTTCTAATTTGGAGAAGGTGTGATTACTCGGGAACGGCTCGTAGGATTTTAAGTGTAATTTCCAGGAAAAATCAGCAACGCTTTTTTTGGCCAATTTGGAGAAGGTGTGATTACTCGGGAACGGCTCGTAGGATTTTTGATGTTTTTTCCAGGAAAAAGCAGCAACGCTTTTTTTTGGCCAATTTGGAGAAGATGGGATTACTCGGGAACGGCTCGTAGGTTTTTTAGTGTATTTTCCAGGAAAAATCAGCAACGCTTTTTTTTGCCAATTTGGAGAAGGTGTGATTACTCGGGAACGGCTCGTAAGATTTTTAGTGTATTTTCCAGGAAAAATCAGCAACGCTTTTTTTTCTAATTTGGAGAAGATGGGATTACTCGGGAACGGCTCGTAGGATTTTTAGTGTATTTTCCAGGAAAAATCAGCAACGCTTTTTTTTCTAATTTGGAGAAGGTGTGATTACTCGGGAACGGCTCGTAGGATTTTAAGTGTAATTTCCAGGAAAAATCAGCAACGCTTTTTTTGGCCAATTTGGAGAAGGTGTGATTACTCGGGAACGGCTCGTAGGATTTTTGATGTTTTTTCCAGGAAAAATCAGCAACGCTTTTTTTTGGCCAATTTGGAGAAGATGGGATTACTCGGGAACGGCTCGTAGCTTTTTTAGTGTATTTTCCAGGAAAAATCAGCAACGCTTTTTTTTGCCAATTTGGAGAAGGTGTGATTACTCGGGAACGGCTCGTAAGATTTTTGGTGTATTTTCCAGGAAAAATCAGCAACGCTTTTCTTGGCCAATTTGGAGAAGGTGGGATTACTCGGGAACGGCTCGTAGGATTTTTAGTGTATTTTCCAGGAAAAATCAGCAACGCTTTTTTTGGCCAATTTGGAGAAGGTGTGATTACTCGGGAACGGCTCGTAAGATTTTTAGTGTATTTTCCAGGAAAAATCAGCAACGCTTTTTTTTCTAATTTGGAGAAGGTGTGATTACTCGGAAACGGCTCGTAAGATTTTTAGTGTATTTTCCAGGAAAAATCAGCAACGCTTTTTTTTGCCAATTTGGAGAAGGTGTGATTACTCGGGAACGGCTCGTAAGATTTTTGATGTATTTTCCAGGAAAAATCAGCAACGCTTTTTTTTGGCCAATTTGGAGAAGGTGTGATTACTCGGGAACGGCTCGTAGGTTTTTTAGTGTATTTTCCAGGAAAAATCAGCAACGCTTTTTTTGGCCAATTCGGAGAAGGTGTGATTACTCGGGAACGGCTCGTAGGATTTTAAGTGTAATTTCCAGGAAAAATCAGCAACACTTTTTTTGGCCAATTTGGAGAAGGTGTGATTACTCGGGAACGGCTCATAAAATTTTTAGTGTATTTTCCAGGAAAAATCAGCAACGCTTTTTTTGGCCAATTTGGAGAAGGTGTGATTACTCGGGAACGGCTCGTAGGATTTTTAGTGTATTTTCCAGGAAAAATCAGCAACGCTTTTTTGGCCAATTTGGAGAAGATGGGATTACTCGGGAACGGCTCGTAGGTTTTTTAGTGTATTTTCCAGGAAAAATCAGCAACGCTTTTTTTTGGCCAATTTGGAGAAGGTGTGATTACTCGGGAACGGCTCGTAAGATTTTTGATGTTTTTTCCAGGAAAAATCAGCAACGCTTTTTTTTCTAATTTGGAGAAGGTGTGATTACTCGGAAACGGCTCGTAAGATTTTTAATATATTTTCCAGGAAAAATCAGCAACGCTTTTTTTTGCTAATTTGGAGAAGATGGGATTACTCCGGAACGGCTCGTAAGATTTTTAGTGTATTTTCCAGGAAAAATCAGCAACGCTTTTTTTTTGGCCAATTTGGAGAAGGTGTGATTACTCGGGAACGGCTCGTAGGATTTTTAGTGTATTTTCCAGGAAAAATCAGCAAGGTTTTTTTTTGGCCAATTTGGAGAAGGTGTGATTACTCGGGAACGGCTCGTAGAATTTTTAGTGTATTTTCCAGGAAAAATCAACAACGCTTTTTTTGGCCAATTTGGAGAAGGTGTGATTACTCGGGAACGGCTCGTAGGATTTTTAGTGTATTTTCCAGGAAAAATCAGCAACGCTTTTTTTTGGCCAATTTGGAGAAGGTGTGATTACTCGGGAACGGCTCGTAAGATTTTTAGTGTATTTTCCAGGAAAAATCAGCAACGCTTTTTTTGGCCAATTTGGAGAAGGTGTGATTACTCGGGAACGGCTCGTAGGATTTTTGATGTTTTTTCCAGGAAAAATCAGCAACGCTTTTTTTGGCCAATTTGGAGAAGGTGTGATTACTCGGGAACGGCTCGTAAGATTTTTGATATATTTTCCAGGAAAAATCAGCAACGCTTTTTTTGGCCAATTTGGAGAAGGTGTGATTACTCGGGAACGGCTCGTAGGATTTTTAGTGTAATTTCCAGGAAAAATCAGCAACACTTTTTTTGGCCAATTTGGAGAAGATGGGATTACTCGGGAACGGCTCGTAGGTTTTTTAGTGTATTTTCCAGGAAAAATCAGCAACGCTTTTTTTTCTAATTTGGAGAAGGTGTGATTACTCGGGAACGGCTCGTAGGTTTTTTAGTGTATTTTCCAGGAAAAATCAGCAACGCTTTTTTTGGCCAATTTGGAGAAGGTGTGATTACTCGGGAACGGCTCGTAAGATTTTTGATGTTTTTTCCAGGAAAAATCAGCAACGCTTTTTTTTGCTAATTTGGAGAAGATGGGATTACTCCGGAACGGCTCGTAAGATTTTTAGTGTATTTTCCAGGAAAAATCAGCAACGCTTTTTTTTTGGCCAATTTGGAGAAGGTGTGATTACTCGGGAACGGCTCGTAGGTTTTTTAGTGTATTTTCCAGGAAAAATCAGCAAGGTTTTTTTTTGGCCAATTTGGAGAAGGTGTGATTACTCGGGAACGGCTCGTAGAATTTTTAGTGTATTTTCCAGGAAAAATCAACAACGCTTTTTTTGGCCAATTTGGAGAAGGTGTGATTACTCGGGAACGGCTCGTATGATTTTTAGTGTATTTTCCAGGAAAAATCAGCAACGCTTTTTTTGGCCAATTTGGAGAAGGTGTGATTACTCGGGAACGGCTCGTAAGATTTTTAGTGTATTTTCCAGGAAAAATCAGCAACGCTTTTTTTGGCCAATTTGGAGAAGGTGTGATTACTCGGGAACGGCTCGTAGGATTTTTGATGTTTTTTCCAGGAAAAATCAGCAACGCTTTTTTTGGCCAATTTGGAGAAGGTGTGATTACTCGGGAACGGCTCGTAAGATTTTTGATATATTTTCCAGGAAAAATCAGCAACGCTTTTTTTTTGCTAATTTGGAGAAGGTGTGATTACTCGGGAACGGCTCATAAAATTTTTAGTGTATTTTCCAGGAAAAATCAGCAACGCTTTTTTTGGCCAATTTGGAGAAGGTGTGATTACTCGGGAACGGCTCGTAAGATTTTTAGTGTATTTTCCAGGAAAAATCAGCAACGCTTTTTTTTGGCCAATTTGGAGAAGGTGTGATTACTCGGGAACGGCTCGTAAGATTTTTGATGTTTTTTCCAGGAAAAATCAGCAACGCTTTTTTTGGCCAATTTGGAGAAGGTGTGATTACTCGGGAACGGCTCGTAGGTTTTTTAGTGTATTTTCCAGGAAAAATTAGCAACGCTTTTTTTTTGGCCAATTTGGAGAAAGTGTGATTACTCCGGAACGGCTCGTAGGATTTTTGATGTTTTTTCCAGGAAAAATCAGCAACGCTTTTTTTGGCCAATTTGGAGAAGGTGTGATTACTCGGGAACTGCTCGTAGGATTTTTAGTGTATTTTCCAGGAAAAATGTGCAACGCTTTTTGTGGCCAATTTGGAGAAGGTGTGATTACTCCGGAACGGCTCGTAAGATTTTTGATGTTTTTTCCAGGAAAAATCAGCAACACTTTTTTTGGCCAATTTGGAGAAGGTGTGATTACTCGGGAACGGCTCGTAAGATTTTTGATGTTTTTTCCAGGAAAAATCAGCAACGCTTTTTTTGGCCAATTTGGAGATGGTGTGATTACTCGGGAACGGCTCGTAAGATTTTTAGTGTATTTTCCAGGAAAAATCAGCAACGCTTTTTTTTCTAATTTGGAGAAGATGGGATTACTCGGGAACGGCTCGTAAGATTTTTAGTGTATTTTCCAGGAAAAATCAGCAACGCTTTTTTTGGCCAATTTGGAGAAGGTGTGATTACTCGGGAACGGCTCGTAAGATTTTTGATGTTTTTTCCAGGAAAAATCAGCAACGCTTTTTTTGGCCAATTTGGAGAAGGTGTGATTACTCGGGAACGGCTCGTAAGATTTTTAGTGTATTTTCCAGGAAAAATCAGCAACGCTTTTTTTTCTAATTTGGAGAAGATGGGATTACTCGGGAACGGCTCGTAAGATTTTTAGTGTATTTTCCAGGAAAAATCAGCAACGCTTTTTTTGGCCAATTTGGAGAAGCTGTGATTACTCGGGAACGGCTCGTAGGATTTTTAGTGTATTTTCCAGGAAAAATCAGCAACGCTTTTTTTTGGCCAATTTGGAGAAGCTGTGATTACTCGGGAACGGCTCGTAAGATTTTTAGTGTATTTTCAGGAAAAATCAGCAACGCTTTTTTTTGGCCAATTTGGAGAAGATGGGATTACTCGGGAACGGCTCGTAGGATTTTTAGTGTATTTTCCAGGAAAAATCAACAACGCTTTTTTTGGCCAATTTGGAGAAGGTGTGATTACTCGGAAACGGCTCGTAAGATTTTTAGTGTATTTTCCAGGAAAAATCAGCAACGCTTTTTTTTCCAATTTGGAGAAGGTGTGATTACTCGGGAACGGCTCGTAGGATTTTTAGTGTATTTTCCAGGAAAAATCAACAACGCTTTTTTTTGCCAATTTGGAGAAGGTGTGATTACTCGGGAACGGCTCGTAGGTTTTTTAGTGTATTTTCCAGGAAAAATCAGCAACGCTTTTTTTTTGGCCAATTTGGAGAAGGTGTGATTACTCGGGAACGGCTCGTAGGATTTTTAGTGTAATTTCCAGAAAAAATCAGCAACACTTTTTTTGGCCAATTTGGAGAAGATGGGATTACTCGGGAACGGCTCGTAGGTTTTTTAGTGTATTTTCCAGGAAAAATCAGCAACGCTTTTTTTGGCCAATTTGGAGAAGGTGTGATTACTCGGGAACGGCTCGTAGGATTTTTAGTGTATTTTCCAGGAAAAATCAGCAAGGTTGTTTTTTGGCCAATTTGGAGAATGTGGGATTACTCGGAAACGGCTCATAAAATTTTTAATATATTTTCCAGGAAAAATCAGCAACGCTTTTTTTTTTCTAATTTGGAGAAGGTGTGATTACTCGGAAACGGCTCGTAAGATTTTTAGTGTATTTTCCAGGAAAAATCAGCAACGCTTTTTTTGGCCAATTTGGAGAAGGTGTGATTACTCGGGAACGGCTCGTAGGATTTTTAGTGTAATTTCCAGGAAAAATCAACAACGCTTTTTTTTTGCCAATTTGGAGAAGGTGTGATTACTCGGGAACGGCTCGTAGGATTTTTAGTGTATTTTCCAGGAAAAATCAGCAACGCTTTTTTTGGCCAATTTGGAGAAGGTGTGATTACTCGGGAACGGCTCGTAGGTTTTTTAGTGTATTTTCCAGGAAAAATCAGCAACGCTTTTTTTTGGCCAATTTGGAGAAGGTGTGATTACTCGGGAACGGCTCGTAGGATTTTTAGTGTTTTTTCCAGGAAAAATCAGCAAGGTTTTTTTTGGCCAATTTGGAGAAGGTGTGATTACTCGGGAACGGCTCGTAAGATTTTTAATGTATTTTCCAGGAAAAATGTGCAACGCTTTTTTTGGCCAATTTGGAGAAGGTGTGATTACTCGGGAACGGCTCGTAGGATTTTTAGTGTATTTTCCAGGAAAAATCAGCAACGCTTTTTTTGGCCAATTTGGATAAGGTGTGATTACTCGGGAACGGCTCGTAGGTTTTTTAGTGTATTTTCCAGGAAAAATCAGCAACGCTTTTTTTTGGCCAATTTGGAGAAGGTGTGATTACTCGGGAACGGCTCGTAAGATTTTTGATGTATTTTTCAGGAAAAATCAGCAACGCTTTTTTTTTGCCAATTTGGAGAAGGTGTGATTACTCGGGAACGGCTCATAAAATTTTTAATGTATTTTCCAGGAAAAATCAGCAACGCTTTTTTTGGCCAATTTGGAGAAGCTGTGATTACTCGGGAACGGCTCGTAGGATTTTTAGTGTATTTTCCAGGAAAAATCAGCAACGCTTTTTTTTCTAATTTGGAGAAGGTGTGATTACTCGGGAACGGCTCGTAGGATTTTAAGTGTATTTTCCAGGAAAAATCAACAACGCTTTTTTTGGCCAATTTGGAGAAGGTGTGATTACTCGGGAACGGCTCGTAGGATTTTTGATGTTTTTTCCAGGAAAAATCAGCAACGCTTTTTTTGGCCAATTTGGAGAAGGTGTGATTACTCGGGAACGGCTCATAAAATTTTTAATATATTTTCCAGGAAAAATCAGCAACGCTTTTTTTTCTAATTTGGAGAAGGTGTGATTACTCGGGAACGGCTCGTAGGATTTTTAGTGTAATTTCCAGGAAAAATCAGCAAGGTTTTTTTTTGGCCAATTTGGAGAAGGTGTGATTACTCGGGAACGGCTCGTAGGTTTTTTAGTGTATTTTCCAGGAAAAATCAGCAACGCTTTTTTTGGCCAATTTGGAGAAGGTGTGATTACTCGGGAACGGCTCGTAGGTTTTTTAGTGTATTTTCCAGGAAAAATCAGCAACGCTTTTTTTTGGCCAATTTGGAGAAGGTGTGATTACTCGGGAACGGCTCGTAGGATTTTTAGTGTATTTTCCAGGAAAAATCAGCAACGCTTTTTTGGCCAATTTGGAGAAGGTGTGATTACTCGGGAACGGCTCATAAAATTTTTAATATATTTTCCAGGAAAAATCAGCAACACTTTTTTTGGCCAATTTGGAGAAGGTGTGATTACTCGGAAACGGCTCATAAAATTTTTAGTGTATTTTCCAGGAAAAATCAGCAACGCTTTTTTTGGCCAATTTGGAGAAGGTGTGATTACTCGGGAACGGCTCGTAGGATTTTTAGTGTATTTTCCAGGAAAAATCAGCAAGGTTTTTTTTTGGCCAATTTGGAGAAGGTGTGATTACTCGGGAACGGCTCGTAGGTTTTTTAGTGTAATTTCCAGGAAAAATCAGCAACGCTTTTTTTTGGCCAATTTGGAGAAGGTGTGATTACTCGGGAACGGCTCGTAGGATTTTTAGTGTATTTTCCAGGAAAAATCAGCAACGCTTTTTTTTGGCCAATTTGGAGAAGGTGTGATTACTCGGGAACGGCTCATAAAATTTTTAATATATTTTCCAGGAAAAATCAGCAACGCTTTTTTTTGCCAATTTGGAGAAGCTGTGATTACTCGGGAACGGCTCGTAGGATTTTTAGTGTATTTTCCAGGAAAAATCATCAACGCTTTTTTTGGCCAATTTGGAGAAGGTGTGATTACTCGGGAACGGCTCGTAAGATTTTTAGTGTATTTTCCAGGAAAAATCAGCAAGGTTTTTTTTTGGCCAATTTGGAGAAGGTGTGATTACTCGGGAACGGCTCGTAGGATTTTTAGTGTATTTTCCAGGAAAAATCAGCAACGCTTTTTTTTGCCAATTTGGAGAAGGTGTGATTACTCGGGAACGGCTCATAAAATTTTTAATATATTTTCCAGGAAAAATCAGCAACGCTTTTTTTTCTAATTTGGAGAAGGTGTGATTACTCGGGAACGGCTCGTAGGATTTTTAGTGTAATTTCCAGGAAAAATCAGCAAGGTTTTTTTTTGGCCAATTTGGAGAAGATGGGATTACTCGGGAACGGCTCGTAAGATTTTTAGTGTATTTTCCAGGAAAAATCAGCAACGCTTTTTTTTGGCCAATTTGGAGAAGATGGGATTACTCGGGAACGGCTCATAAAATTTTTAATATATTTTCCAGGAAAAATCAGCAACGCTTTTTTTTGCCAATTTGGAGAAGCTGTGATTACTCGGGAACGGCTCGTAGGATTTTTAGTGTATTTTCCAGGAAAAATCATCAACGCTTTTTTTGGCCAATTTGGAGAAGGTGTGATTACTCGGGAACGTCTCGTAAGATTTTTAGTGTATTTTCCAGGAAAAATCAGCAAGGTTTTTTTTTGGCCAATTTGGAGAAGGTGTGATTACTCGGGAACGGCTCGTAAGATTTTTGATGTTTTTTCCAGGAAAAATCAGCAACGCTTTTTTTTGCTAATTTGGAGAAGATGGGATTACTCCGGAACGGCTCGTAAGATTTTTAGTGTATTTTCCAGGAAAAATCATCAACGCTTTTTTTGGCCAATTTGGAGAAGCTGTGATTACTCGGGAACGGCTCGTAGGATTTTTAGTGTATTTTCCAGGAAAAATCATCAACGCTTTTTTTGGCCAATTTGGAGAAGGTGTGATTACTCGGGAACGGCTCGTAAGATTTTTGATGTTTTTTCCAGGAAAAATCAGCAACGCTTTTTTTTGCTAATTTGGAGAAGATGGGATTACTCCGGAACGGCTCGTAAGATTTTTAGTGTATTTTCCAGGAAAAATCATCAACGCTTTTTTTGGCCAATTTGGAGAAGCTGTGATTACTCGGGAACGGCTCGTAGGATTTTTAGTGTATTTTCCAGGAAAAATCAGCAACGCTTTTTTTTCTAATTTGGAGAAGGTGTGATTACTCGGGAACGGCTCGTAGGATTTTTAGTGTAATTTCCAGGAAAAATCAGCAACGCTTTTTTTGGCCAATTTGGAGAAGGTGTGATTACTCGGGAACGGCTCGTAGGATTTTTAGTGTATTTTCCAGGAAAAATCAGCAAGGTTTTTTTTTGGCCAATTTGGAGAAGGTGTGATTACTCGGGAACGGCTCGTAGGTTTTTTAGTGTAATTTCCAGGAAAAATCAGCAACGCTTTTTTTTGGCCAATTTGGAGAAGGTGTGATTACTCGGGAACGGCTCGTAGGATTTTTAGTGTATTTTCCAGGAAAAATCAGCAACGCTTTTTTTTGGCCAATTTGGAGAAGGTGTGATTACTCGGGAACGGCTCATAAAATTTTTAATATATTTTCCAGGAAAAATCAGCAACGCTTTTTTTTGCCAATTTGGAGAAGCTGTGATTACTCGGGAACGGCTCGTAGGATTTTTAGTGTATTTTCCAGGAAAAATCATCAACGCTTTTTTTGGCCAATTTGGAGAAGGTGTGATTACTCGGGAACGGCTCGTAAGATTTTTAGTGTATTTTCCAGGAAAAATCAGCAAGGTTTTTTTTTGGCCAATTTGGAGAAGGTGTGATTACTCGGGAACGGCTCGTAGGATTTTTAGTGTATTTTCCAGGAAAAATCAGCAACGCTTTTTTTTGCCAATTTGGAGAAGGTGTGATTACTCGGGAACGGCTCATAAAATTTTTAATATATTTTCCAGGAAAAATCAGCAACGCTTTTTTTTCTAATTTGGAGAAGGTGTGATTACTCGGGAACGGCTCGTAGGATTTTTAGTGTAATTTCCAGGAAAAATCAGCAAGGTTTTTTTTTGGCCAATTTGGAGAAGATGGGATTACTCGGGAACGGCTCGTAAGATTTTTAGTGTATTTTCCAGGAAAAATCAGCAACGCTTTTTTTTGGCCAATTTGGAGAAGATGGGATTACTCGGGAACGGCTCATAAAATTTTTAATATATTTTCCAGGAAAAATCAGCAACGCTTTTTTTTGCCAATTTGGAGAAGCTGTGATTACTCGGGAACGGCTCGTAGGATTTTTAGTGTATTTTCCAGGAAAAATCATCAACGCTTTTTTTGGCCAATTTGGAGAAGGTGTGATTACTCGGGAACGGCTCGTAAGATTTTTAGTGTATTTTCCAGGAAAAATCAGCAAGGTTTTTTTTTGGCCAATTTGGAGAAGGTGTGATTACTCGGGAACGGCTCGTAAGATTTTTGATGTTTTTTCCAGGAAAAATCAGCAACACTTTTTTTTGCTAATTTGGAGAAGATGGGATTACTCCGGAACGGCTCGTAAGATTTTTAGTGTATTTTCCAGGAAAAATCATCAACGCTTTTTTTGGCCAATTTGGAGAAGCTGTGATTACTCGGGAACGGCTCGTAGGATTTTTAGTGTATTTTCCAGGAAAAATCATCAACGCTTTTTTTGGCCAATTTGGAGAAGGTGTGATTACTCGGGAACGGCTCGTAAGATTTTTGATGTTTTTTCCAGGAAAAATCAGCAACGCTTTTTTTTGCTAATTTGGAGAAGATGGGATTACTCCGGAACGGCTCGTAAGATTTTTAGTGTATTTTCCAGGAAAAATCATCAACGCTTTTTTTGGCCAATTTGGAGAAGCTGTGATTACTCGGGAACGGCTCGTAGGATTTTTAGTGTATTTTCCAGGAAAAATCAGCAACGCTTTTTTTTCTAATTTGGAGAAGGTGTGATTACTCGGGAACGGCTCGTAGGATTTTTAGTGTAATTTCCAGGAAAAATCAGCAAGGTTTTTTTTTGGCCAATTTGGAGAAGATGGGATTACTCGGGAACGGCTCGTAAGATTTTTAGTGTATTTTCCAGGAAAAATCAGCAACGCTTTTTTTGGCCAATTTGGAGAAGGTGTGATTACTCGGGAACGGCTCGTAGGATTTTTGATCTTTTTTCCAGGAAAAATCAGCAACGCTTTTTTTGGCCAATTTGGAGAAGGTGTGATTACTCGGGAACGGCTCGTAAGATTTTTGATATATTTTCCAGGAAAAATCAGCAACGCTTTTTTTGGCCAATTTGGAGAAGGTGTGATTACTCGGGAACGGCTCGTAGGATTTTTAGTGTATTTTCCAGGAAAAATCAGCAACGCTTTTTTTTTGCCAATTTGGAGAAGGTGTGATTACTCGGGAACGGCTCGTAAGATTTTTGATGTTTTTTCCAGGAAAAATCAGCAACGCTTTTTTTCTAATTTGGAGAAGGTGTGATTACTCGGAAACGGCTCGTAAGATTTTTAATATTTTTTCCAGGAAAAATCAGCAACGCTTTTTTTGGCCAATTTGGAGAAGGTGTGATTTCTCGGGAACGGCTCGTAAGATTTTTGATGTTTTTTCCAGGAAAAATCAGCAACGCTTTTTTTTGCTAATTTGGAGAAGATGGGATTACTCCGGAACGGCTCGTAAGATTTTTAGTGTATTTTCCAGGAAAAATCATCAACGCTTTTTTTGGCCAATTTGGAGAAGCTGTGATTACTCGGGAACGGCTCGTAGGATTTTTAGTGTATTTTCCAGGAAAAATCATCAACGCTTTTTTTGGCCAATTTGGAGAAGGTGTGATTACTCGGGAACGGCTCGTAGGTTTTTTAGTGTATTTTCCAGGAAAAATCAGCAACGCTTTTTTTGGCCAATTTGGAGAAGGTGTGATTACTCGGGAACGGCTCGTAGGATTTTTGATCTTTTTTCCAGGAAAAATCAGCAACGCTTTTTTTGGCCAATTTGGAGAAGGTGTGATTACTCGGGAACGGCTCGTAAGATTTTTGATATATTTTCCAGGAAAAATCAGCAACGCTTTTTTTGGCCAATTTGGAGAAGGTGTGATTACTCGGGAACGGCTCGTAGGATTTTTAGTGTATTTTCCAGGAAAAATCAGCAACGCTTTTTTTTGCCAATTTGGAGAAGGTGTGATTACTCGGGAACGGCTCGTAAGATTTTTGATGTTTTTTCCAGGAAAAATCAGCAACGCTTTTTTTTCTAATTTGGAGAAGGTGTGATTACTCGGAAACGGCTCGTAAGATTTTTAATATTTTTTCCAGGAAAAATCAGCAACGCTTTTTTTGGCCAATTTGGAGAAGGTGTGATTACTCGGGAACGGCTCGTAAGATTTTTGATGTTTTTTCCAGGAAAAATCAGCAACGCTTTTTTTTGCTAATTTGGAGAAGATGGGATTACTCCGGAACGGCTCGTAAGATTTTTAGTGTATTTTCCAGGAAAAATCATCAACGCTTTTTTTGGCCAATTTGGAGAAGCTGTGATTACTCGGGAACGGCTCGTAGGATTTTTAGTGTATTTTCCAGGAAAAATCATCAACGCTTTTTTTGGCCAATTTGGAGAAGGTGTGATTACTCGGGAACGGCTCGTAGGTTTTTTAGTGTATTTTCCAGGAAAAATCAGCAACGCTTTTTTTTGCCAATTTGGAGAAGCTGTGATTACTCGGGAACGGCTCGTAGGATTTTTAGTGTATTTTCCAGGAAAAATCATCAACGCTTTTTTTGGCCAATTTGGAGAAGGTGTGATTGCTCGGGAACGGCTCGTAGGTTTTTTAGTGTATTTTCCAGGAAAAATCAGCAACGCTTTTTTTGGCCAATTTGGAGAAGGTGTGATTACTCGGGAACGGCTCGTAAGATTTTTAGTGTATTTTCCAGGAAAAATCAGCAAGGTTTTTTTTTGGCCAATTTGGAGAAGGTGTGATTACTCGGGAACGGCTCGTAGGATTTTTAGTGTATTTTCCAGGAAAAATCAGCAACGCTTTTTTTTGCCAATTTGGAGAAGGTGTGATTACTCGGGAACGGCTCATAAAATTTTTAATATATTTTCCAGGAAAAATCAGCAACGCTTTTTTTTCTAATTTGGAGAAGGTGTGATTACTCGGGAACGGCTCGTAGGATTTTTAGTGTAATTTCCAGGAAAAATCAGCAAGGTTTTTTTTTGGCCAATTTGGAGAAGATGGGATTACTCGGGAACGGCTCGTAAGATTTTTAGTGTATTTTCCAGGAAAAATCAGCAACGCTTTTTTTTGGCCAATTTGGAGAAGATGGGATTACTCGGGAACGGCTCATAAAATTTTTAATATATTTTCCAGGAAAAATCAGCAACGCTTTTTTTTTGCCAATTTGGAGAAGCTGTGATTACTCGGGAACGGCTGGTAGGATTTTTAGTGTATTTTCCAGGAAAAATCATCAACGCTTTTTTTGGCCAATTTGGAGAAGGTGTGATTACTCGGGAACGGCTCGTAAGATTTTTAGTGTATTTTCCAGGAAAAATCAGCAAGGTTTTTTTTTGGCCAATTTGGAGAAGGTGTGATTACTCGGGAACGGCTCGTAAGATTTTTGATGTTTTTTCCAGGAAAAATCAGCAACGCTTTTTTTTGCTAATTTGGAGAAGATGGGATTACTCCGGAACGGCTCGTAAGATTTTTAGTGTATTTTCCAGGAAAAATCATCAACGCTTTTTTTGGCCAATTTGGAGAAGCTGTGATTACTCGGGAACGGCTCGTAGGATTTTTAGTGTATTTTCCAGGAAAAATCATCAACGCTTTTTTTGGCCAATTTGGAGAAGGTGTGATTACTCGGGAACGGCTCGTAAGATTTTTGATGTTTTTTCCAGGAAAAATCAGCAACGCTTTTTTTTGCTAATTTGGAGAAGATGGGATTACTCCGGAACGGCTCGTAAGATTTTTAGTGTATTTTCCAGGAAAAATCATCAACGCTTTTTTTGGCCAATTTGGAGAAGCTGTGATTACTCGGGAACGGCTCGTAGGATTTTTAGTGTATTTTCCAGGAAAAATCAGCAACGCTTTTTTTTCTAATTTGGAGAAGGTGTGATTACTCGGGAACGGCTCGTAGGATTTTTAGTGTAATTTCCAGGAAAAATCAGCAAGGTTTTTTTTTGGCCAATTTGGAGAAGATGGGATTACTCGGGAACGGCTCGTAAGATTTTTAGTGTATTTTCCAGGAAAAATCAGCAACGCTTTTTTTGGCCAATTTGGAGAAGGTGTGATTACTCGGGAACGGCTCGTAGGATTTTTGATCTTTTTTCCAGGAAAAATCAGCAACGCTTTTTTTGGCCAATTTGGAGAAGGTGTGATTACTCGGGAACGGCTCGTAAGATTTTTGATATATTTTCCAGGAAAAATCAGCAACGCTTTTTTTGGCCAATTTGGAGAAGGTGTGATTACTCGGGAACGGCTCGTAGGATTTTTAGTGTATTTTCCAGGAAAAATCAGCAACGCTTTTTTTTTGCCAATTTGGAGAAGGTGTGATTACTCGGGAACGGCTCGTAAGATTTTTGATGTTTTTTCCAGGAAAAATCAGCAACGCTTTTTTTTCTAATTTGGAGAAGGTGTGATTACTCGGAAACGGCTCGTAAGATTTTTAATATTTTTTCCAGGAAAAATCAGCAACGCTTTTTTTGGCCAATTTGGAGAAGGTGTGATTACTCGGGAACGGCTCGTAAGATTTTTGATGTTTTTTCCAGGAAAAATCAGCAACGCTTTTTTTTGCTAATTTGGAGAAGATGGGATTACTCCGGAACGGCTCGTAAGATTTTTAGTGTATTTTCCAGGAAAAATCATCAACGCTTTTTTTTGGCCAATTTGGAGAAGCTGTGATTACTCGGGAACGGCTCGTAGGATTTTTAGTGTATTTTCCAGGAAAAATCATCAACGCTTTTTTTGGCCAATTTGGAGAAGGTGTGATTACTCGGGAACGGCTCGTAGGTTTTTTAGTGTATTTTCCAGGAAAAATCAGCAACGCTTTTTTTTGCCAATTTGGAGAAGCTGTGATTACTCGGGAACGGCTCGTAGGATTTTTAGTGTATTTTCCAGGAAAAATCATCAACGCTTTTTTTGGCCAATTTGGAGAAGGTGTGATTACTCGGGAACGGCTCGTAAGATTTTTAGTGTATTTTCCAGGAAAAATCAGCAAGGTTTTTTTTTGGCCAATTTGGAGAAGGTGTGATTACTCGGGAACGGCTCGTAGGATTTTTAGTGTATTTTCCAGGAAAAATCAGCAACGCTTTTTTTGGCCAATTTGGAGAAGGTGTGATTACTCGGGAACGGCTCGTAAGATTTTTGATGTTTTTTCCAGGAAAAATCAGCAACGCTTTTTTTTTGCTAATTTGGAGAAGATGGGATTACTCCGGAACGGCTCGTAAGATTTTTAGTGTATTTTCCAGGAAAAATCAGCAACGCTTTTTTTGGCCAATTTGGAGAAGGTGTGATTACTCGGGAACGGCTCATAAAATTTTTAATATATTTTCCAGGAAAAATCAGCAACACTTTTTTTGGCCAATTTGGAGAAGGTGTGATTACTCGGAAACGGCTCATTAAATTTTTAGTGTATTTTCCAGGAAAAATAAGCAACGCTTTTTTTGGCCAATTTGGAGAAGGTGTGATTACGCGGGAACGGCTCGTAGGATTTTTAGTGTATTTTCCAGGAAAAATCAGCAAGGTTTTTTTTTGGCCAATTTGGAGAAGGTGTGATTACTCGGGAACGGCTCGTAGGTTTTTTAGTGTATTTTCCAGGAAAAATCAGCAAGGTTTTTTTTTGGCCAATTTGGAGAAGGTGTGATTACTCGGGAACGGCTCGTAGGATTTTTAGTGTATTTTCCAGGAAAAATCATCAACGCTTTTTTTGGCCAATTTGGAGAAGCTGTGATTACTCGGGAACGGCTCGTAGGTTTTTTAGTGTATTTTCCAGGAAAAATCAGCAACGCTTTTTTTTGACAATTTGGAGAAGCTGTGATTACTCGGGAACGGCTCGTAGGATTTTTAGTGTATTTTCCAGGAAAAATCATCAACGCTTTTTTTGGCCAATTTGGAGAAGGTGTGATTACTCGGGAACGGCTCGTAGGATTTTTAGTGTATTTTCCAGGAAAAATCAGCAACGCTTTTTTTTGCCAATTTGGAGAAGGTGTGATTACTCGGGAACGGCTCGTAAGATTTTTAGTGTATTTTCCAGGAAAAATCAGCAACGCTTTTTTTGGCCAATTTGGAGAAGGTGTGATTACTCGGGAACGGCTCATAAAATTTTTAATATATTTTCCAGGAAAAATCAGCAACACTTTTTTTGGCCAATTTGGAGAAGGTGTGATTACTCGGAAACGGCTCATAAAATTTTTAGTGTATTTTCCAGGAAAAATAAGCAACGCTTTTTTTGGCCAATTTGGAGAAGGTGTGATTACGCGGGAACGGCTCGTAGGATTTTTAGTGTATTTTCCAGGAAAAATCAGCAAGGTTTTTTTTTGGCCAATTTGGAGAAGGTGTGATTACTCGGGAACGGCTCGTAGGATTTTTAGTGTATTTTCCAGGAAAAATCATCAACGCTTTTTTTGGCCAATTTGGAGAAGCTGTGATTACTCGGGAACGGCTCGTAGGATTTTTAGTGTATTTTCCAGGAAAAATCATCAACGCTTTTTTTGGCCAATTTGGAGAAGGTGTGATTACTCGGGAACGGCTCGTAGGTTTTTTAGTGTATTTTCCAGGAAAAATCAGCAACGCTTTTTTTTGCCAATTTGGAGAAGCTGTGATTACTCGGGAACGGCTCGTAGGATTTTTAGTGTATTTTCCAGGAAAAATCATCAACGCTTTTTTTGGCCAATTTGGAGAAGGTGTGATTACTCGGGAACGGCTCGTAGGATTTTTAGTGTATTTTCCAGGAAAAATCAGCAACGCTTTTTTTTGCCAATTTGGAGAAGGTGTGATTACTCGGGAACGGCTCGTAAGATTTTTGATGTTTTTTCCAGGAAAAATCAGCAACGCTTTTTTTTCTAATTTGGAGAAGGTGTGATTACTCGGAAACGGCTCGTAAGATTTTTAATATATTTTCCAGGAAAAATCAGCAACGCTTTTTTTTGCTAATTTGGAGAAGATGGGATTACTCCGGAACGGCTCGTAAGATTTTTAGTGTATTTTCCAGGAAAAATCAGCAACGCTTTTTTTTGGCCAATTTGGAGAAGGTGTGATTACTCGGGAACGGCTCGTAGGATTTTTAGTGTATTTTCCAGGAAAAATCAGCAAGGTTTTTTTTTGGCCAATTTGGAGAAGGTGTGATTACTCGGGAACGGCTCGTAGAATTTTTAGTGTATTTTCCAGGAAAAATCAACAACGCTTTTTTTGGCCTATTTGGAGAAGGTGTGATTACTCGGGAACGGCTCGTAGGATTTTTAGTGTATTTTCCAGGAAAAATCAGCAACGCTTTTTTTTGGCCAATTTGGAGAAGGTGTGATTACTCGGGAACGGCTCGTAAGATTTTTAGTGTATTTTCCAGGAAAAATCAGCAACGCTTTTTTTGGCCAATTTGGAGAAGGTGTGATTACTCGGGAACGGCTCGTAGGATTTTTGATCTTTTTTCCAGGAAAAATCAGCAACGCTTTTTTTGGCCAATTTGGAGAAGGTGTGATTACTCGGGAACGGCTCGTAAGATTTTTGATATATTTTCCAGGAAAAATCAGCAACGCTTTTTTTGGCCAATTTGGAGAAGGTGTGATTACTCGGGAACGGCTCGTAGGATTTTTAGTGTAATTTCCAGGAAAAATCAGCAACACTTTTTTTGGCCAATTTGGAGAAGATGGGATTACTCGGGAACGGCTCGTAGGTTTTTTAGTGTATTTTCCAGGAAAAATCAGCAACGCTTTTTTTCTAATTTGGAGAAGGTGTGATTACTCGGGAACGGCTCGTAGGTTTTTTAGTGTATTTTCCAGGAAAAATCAGCAACGCTTTTTTTGGCCAATTTGGAGAAGGTGTGATTACTCGGGAACGGCTCGTAAGATTTTTGATGTTTTTTCCAGGAAAAATCAGCAACGCTTTTTTTTGCTAATTTGGAGAAGATGGGATTACTCCGGAACGGCTCGTAAGATTTTTAGTGTATTTTCCAGGAAAAATCAGCAACGCTTTTTTTGGCCAATTTGGAGAAGGTGTGATTACTCGGGAACGGCTCATAAAATTTTTAATATATTTTCCAGGAAAAATCAGCAACACTTTTTTTGGCCAATTTGGAGAAGGTGTGATTACTCGGAAACGGCTCATAAAATTTTTAGTGTATTTTCCAGGAAAAATCAGCAACGCTTTTTTTGGCCAATTTGGAGAAGGTGTGATTACTCGGGAACGGCTCGTAGGATTTTTAGTGTATTTTCCAGGAAAAATCAGCAAGGTTTTTTTTTGGCCAATTTGGAGAAGGTGTGATTACTCGGGAACGGCTCGTAGGTTTTTTAGTGTATTTTCCAGGAAAAATCAGCAAGGTTTTTTTTTGGCCAATTTGGAGAAGGTGTGATTACTCGGGAACGGCTCGTAAGATTTTTAGTGTATTTTCCAGGAAAAATCAGCAAGGTTTTTTTTTGGCCAATTTGGAGAAGGTGTGATTACTCGGGAACGGCTCGTAGGATTTTTAGTGTATTTTCCAGGAAAAATCATCAACGCTTTTTTTGGCCAATTTGGAGAAGCTGTGATTACTCGGGAACGGCTCATAAAATTTTTAATATATTTTCCAGGAAAAATCAGCAACACTTTTTTTGGCCAATTTGGAGAAGGTGTGATTACTCGGAAACGGCTCATAAAATTTTTAGTGTATTTTCCAGGAAAAATCAGCAACGCTTTTTTTGGCCAATTTGGAGAAGGTGTGATTACTCGGGAACGGCTCGTAGGATTTTTGATGTTTTTTCCAGGAAAAATCAGCAACGCTTTTTTTTCTAATTTGGAGAAGGTGTGATTACTCGGAAACGGCTCGTAAGATTTTTAATATATTTTCTAGGAAAAATCAGCAACGCTTTTTTTTGCTAATTTGGAGAAGATGGGATTACTCCGGAACGGCTCGTAGGATTTTTAGTGTATTTTCCAGGAAAAATCAGCAAGGTTTTTTTTTTGGCCAATTTGGAGAAGGTGTGATTACTCGGGAACGGCTCGTAGAATTTTTAGTGTATTTTCCAGGAAAAATCAACAACGCTTTTTTTGGCCAATTTGGAGAAGGTGTGATTACTCGGGAACGGCTCGTAGGATTTTTAGTGTATTTTCCAGGAAAAATCAGCAACGCTTTTTTTTGGCCAATTTGGAGAAGGTGTGATTACTCGGGAACGGCTCGTAAGATTTTTAGTGTATTTTCCAGGAAAAATCAGCAACGCTTTTTTTGGCCAATTTGGAGAAGGTGTGATTACTCGGGAACGGCTCGTAGGATTTTTGATGTTTTTTCCAGGAAAAATCAGCAACGCTTTTTTTGGCCAATTTGGAGAAGGTGTGATTACTCGGGAACGGCTCGTAAGATTTTTGATATATTTTCCAGGAAAAATCAGCAACGCTTTTTTTGGCCAATTTGGAGAAGGTGTGATTACTCGGGAACGGCTCGTAGGATTTTTAGTGTAATTTCCAGGAAAAATCAGCAACACTTTTTTTGGCCAATTTGGAGAAGATGCGATTACTCGGGAACGGCTCGTAGGTTTTTTAGTGTATTTTCCAGGAAAAATCAGCAACGCTTTTTTTTCTAATTTGGAGAAGGTGTGATTACTCGGGAACGGCTCGTAGGTTTTTTAGTGTATTTTCCAGGAAAAATCAGCAACGCTTTTTTTGGCCAATTTGGAGAAGGTGTGATTACTCGGGAACGGCTCGTAAGATTTTTGATGTTTTTTCCAGGAAAAATCAGCAACGCTTTTTTTTGCTAATTTGGAGAAGATGGGATTACTCCGGAACGGCTCGTAAGATTTTTAGTGTATTTTCCAGGAAAAATCAGCAACGCTTTTTTTGGCCAATTTGGAGAAGGTGTGATTACTCGGGAACGGCTCATAAAATTTTTAATATATTTTCCAGGAAAAATCAGCAACACTTTTTTTGGCCAATTTGGAGAAGGTGTGATTACTCGGAAACGGCTCATAAAATTTTTAGTGTATTTTCCAGGAAAAATCAGCAACGCTTTTTTTGGCCAATTTGGAGAAGGTGTGATTACTCGGGAACGGCTCGTAGGATTTTTAGTGTATTTTCCAGGAAAAATCAGCAAGGTTTTTTTTTGGCCAATTTGGAGAAGGTGTGATTACTCGGGAACGGCTCGTAGGTTTTTTAGTGTATTTTCCAGGAAAAATCAGCAAGGTTTTTTTTTTGGCCAATTTGGAGAAGGTGTGATTACTCGGGAACGGCTCGTAAGATTTTTAGTGTATTTTCCAGGAAAAATCAGCAAGGTTTTTTTTTGGCCAATTTGGAGAAGGTGTGATTACTCGGGAACGGCTCGTAGGATTTTTAGTGTATTTTCCAGGAAAAATCATCAACGCTTTTTTTGGCCAATTTGGAGAAGCTGTGATTACTCGGGAACGGCTCGTAGGATTTTTAGTGTATTTTCCAGGAAAAATCATCAACGCTTTTTTTGGCCAATTTGGAGAAGGTGTGATTACTCGGGAACGGCTCGTAGGTTTTTTAGTGTATTTTCCAGGAAAAATCAGCAACGCTTTTTTTTGCCAATTTGGAGAAGCTGTGATTACTCGGGAACGGCTCGTAGGATTTTTAGTGTATTTTCCAGGAAAAATCATCAACGCTTTTTTTGGCCAATTTGGAGAAGGTGTGATTACTCGGGAACGGCTCGTAAGATTTTTAGTGTATTTTCCAGGAAAAATCAGCAAGGTTTTTTTTTGGCCAATTTGGAGAAGGTGTGATTACTCGGGAACGGCTCGTAGGATTTTTAGTGTATTTTCCAGGAAAAATCAGCAACGCTTTTTTTTGCCAATTTGGAGAAGGTGTGATTACTCGGGAACGGCTCGTAAGATTTTTGATGTTTTTTCCAGGAAAAATCAGCAACGCTTTTTTTTCTAATTTGGAGAAGGTGTGATTACTCGGAAACGGCTCGTAAGATTTTTAATATATTTTCCAGGAAAAATCAGCAACGCTTTTTTTTGCTAATTTGGAGAAGATGGGATTACTCCGGAACGGCTCGTAAGATTTTTAGTGTATTTTCCAGGAAAAATCAGCAACGCTTTTTTTTGGCCAATTTGGAGAAGGTGTGATTACTCGGGAACGGCTCGTAGGATTTTTAGTGTATTTTCCAGGAAAAATCAGCAAGGTTTTTTTTTGGCCAATTTGGAGAAGGTGTGATTACTCGGGAACGGCTCGTAGAATTTTTAGTGTATTTTCCAGGAAAAATCAACAACGCTTTTTTTGGCCAATTTGGAGAAGGTGTGATTACTCGGGAACGGCTCGTAGGATTTTTAGTGTATTTTCCAGGAAAAATCAGCAACGCTTTTTTTTGGCCAATTTGGAGAAGGTGTGATTACTCGGGAACGGCTCGTAAGATTTTTAGTGTATTTTCCAGGAAAAATCAGCAACGCTTTTTTTGGCCAATTTGGAGAAGGTGTGATTACTCGGGAACGGCTCGTAGGATTTTTGATGTTTTTTCCAGGAAAAATCAGCAACGCTTTTTTTGGCCAATTTGGAGAAGGTGTGATTACTCGGGAACGGCTCGTAAGATTTTTGATATATTTTCCAGGAAAAATCAGCAACGCTTTTTTTGGCCAATTTGGAGAAGGTGTGATTACTCGGGAACGGCTCGTAGGATTTTTAGTGTAATTTCCAGGAAAAATCAGCAACACTTTTTTTGGCCAATTTGGAGAAGATGGGATTACTCGGGAACGGCTCGTAGGTTTTTTAGTGTATTTTCCAGGAAAAATCAGCAACGCTTTTATTTCTAATTTGGAGAAGGTGTGATTACTCGGGAACGGCTCGTAGGTTTTTTAGTGTATTTTCCAGGAAAAATCAGCAACGCTTTTTTTGGCCAATTTGGAGAAGGTGTGATTACTCGGGAACGGCTCGTAAGATTTTTGATGTTTTTTCCAGGAAAAATCAGCAACGCTTTTTTTTGCTAATTTGGAGAAGATGGGATTACTCCGGAACGGCTCGTAAGATTTTTAGTGTATTTTCCAGGAAAAATCAGCAACGCTTTTTTTTGGCCAATTTGGAGAAGGTGTGATTACTCGGGAACGGCTCGTAGGTTTTTTAGTGTATTTTCCAGGAAAAATCAGCAAGGTTTTTTTTTGGCCAATTTGGAGAAGGTGTGATTACTCGGGAACGGCTCGTAGAATTTTTAGTGTATTTTCCAGGAAAAATCAACAACGCTTTTTTTGGCCAATTTGGAGAAGGTGTGATTACTCGGGAACGGCTCGTAGGATTTTTAGTGTATTTTCCAGGAAAAATCAGCAACGCTTTTTTTTGGCCAATTTGGAGAAGGTGTGATTACTCGGGAACGGCTCGTAAGATTTTTAGTGTATTTTCCAGGAAAAATCAGCAACGCTTTTTTTGGCCAATTTGGAGAAGGTGTGATTACTCGGGAACGGCTCGTAGGATTTTTGATGTTTGTTCCAGGAAAAATCAGCAACGCTTTTTTTGGCCAATTTGGAGAAGGTGTGATTACACGGGAACGGCTCGTAAGATTTTTGATATATTTTCCAGGAAAAATCAGCAACGCTTTTTTTTGCTAATTTGGAGAAGGTGTGATTACTCGGGAACGGCTCATAAAATTTTTAGTGTATTTTCCAGGAAAAATCAGCAACGCTTTTTTTGGCCAATTTGGAGAAGGTGTGATTACTCGGGAACGGCTCGTAAGATTTTTAGTGTATTTTCCAGGAAAAATCAGCAACGCTTTTTTTTGGCCAATTTGGAGAAGGTGTGATTACTCGGGAACGGCTCGTAAGATTTTTGATGTTTTTTCCAGGAAAAATCAGCAACGCTTTTTTTGGCCAATTTAGAGAAGGTGTGATTACTCGGGAACGGCTCGTAGGTTTTTTAGTGTATTTTCCAGGAAAAATTAGCAACGCTTTTTTTTTGGCCAATTTGGAGAAAGTGTGATTACTCCGGAACGGCTCGTAGGATTTTTGATGTTTTTTCCAGGAAAAATCAGCAACGCTTTTTTTTCTAATTTGGAGAAGATGGGATTACTCGGGAACGGCTCGTAAGATTTTTAGTGTATTTTCCAGGAAAAATCAGCAACGTTTTTTTTTGGCCAATTTGGAGAAGATGGGATTACTCGGGAACGGCTCGTAAGATTTTAGTGTATTTTCCAGGAAAAATCAGCAACGCTTTTTTGGCCAATTTGGAGAAGGTGTGATTACTCGGGAACGGCTCGTAAGATTTTTGATGTTTTTTCCAGGAAAAATCAGCAACGCTTTTTTTGGCCAATTTGGAGAAGGTGTGATTACTCGGGAACTGCTCGTAGGATTTTTAGTGTATTTTCCAGGAAAAATGTGCAACGCTTTTTGTGGCCAATTTGGAGAAGGTGTGATTACTCCGGAACGGCTCGTAAGATTTTTGATGTTTTTTCCAGGAAAAATCAGCAACACTTTTTTTGGCCAATTTGGAGAAGGTGTGATTACTCGGGAACGGCTCGTAAGATTTTTGATGTTTTTTTCAGGAAAAATCAGCAACGCTTTTTTTGGCCAATTTGGAGATGGTGTGATTACTCGGGAACGGCTCGTAAGATTTTTAGTGTATTTTCCAGGAAAAATCAGCAACGCTTTTTTTTCTAATTTGGAGAAGATGGGATTACTCAGGAACGCTCGTAAGATTTTTAGTGTATTTTCCAGGAAAAATCAGCAACGCTTTTTTTGGCCAATTTGGAGAAGGTGTGATTACTCGGGAACGGCTCGTAAGATTTTTGATGTTTTTTCCAGGAAAAATCAGCAACGCTTTTTTTGGCCAATTTGGAGAAGGTGTGATTACTCGGGAACGGCTCGTAAGATTTTTAGTGTATTTTCCAGGAAAAATCAGCAACGCTTTTTTTTCTAATTTGGAGAAGATGGGATTACTCGGGAACGGCTCGTAAGATTTTTAGTGTATTTTCCAGGAAAAATCAGCAACGCTTTTTTTGGCCAATTTGGAGAAGCTGTGATTACTCGGGAACGGCTCGTAGGATTTTTAGTGTATTTTCCAGGAAAAATCAGCAACGCTTTTTTTTGGCCAATTTGGAGAAGCTGTGATTACTCGGGAACGGCTCGTAAGATTTTTAGTGTATTTTCCAGGAAAAATCAGCAACGCTTTTTTTTGGTTTTGGTCAATTTGGAGAAGATGGGATTACTCGGGAACGGCTCGTAGGATTTTTAGTGTATTTTCCAGGAAAAATCAACAACGCTTTTTTTGGCCAATTTGGAGAAGGTGTGATTACTCGGAAACGGCTCGTAAGATTTTTAGTGTATTTTCCAGGAAAAATCAGCAACGCTTTTTTTTCCAATTTGGAGAAGGTGTGATTACTCGGGAACGGCTCGTAGGATTTTT